>VDFB02040170.1:0-14202 GCA_007258455.2 Sequoia sempervirens | reverse complement strand
TAATTGAACCGAGATGACCTGAGCATTCCTTGCATAAACAGACAAAGATTAACCACTTTCTGATGCAAATGTGGAACTGTTGTCAATGATATTGCTTTGGGAATCATGTCCCTCGACAAATTTGCAATAGATGGATAGTTAACCTCAAGACAACAAAAAAAGAAAAATATTCTCCTTCCTCACTACTCTAGTTCAATACATCATCGAGTGTGCTCCAGAGAGATGCTATCAAAAATTAAACAACCATTTGTTTAAAATGAAATACGGTTATTCCAAACATTATTCAGATTATAGATCATCCAGCTATGAATCATGATATGGTATTGAAAAACTATTGTGCTTTGGATCAATGATTCGACAATTGTTCACATGATTCGATTTGGTTTGTTTTGTTTGCATGATTGGACTTAATGTCATTGTCTAGCTGTTTCGGTAAAACTTGAAAGTTGGTTGCCCCCAGTATGTCAACGTTTGCCCCCAGTATTGACACAACTTGCTAAAATGAATATGTACAATAATCAAGCCATGATAAGACATTATCGTTCTAGGCAAATGATGACAACATGATGTTGGTATGACCCTAAGATGATGAAAAATATGCATGAAATGAAGGCTAGGACGCTAAGTGTAGAACACGAACTAATAGATGGAGAGTTACAAAATAGCGTATGTTTGCCAGATTTTCACTATTTGTTTTTATTGCATTTTTCTTGTCAATAGACTGCCTGTTGCCAGGTTTTCACCCTATGACTATTATATGTTTTTTTTTTTTTTTTTGTCGCTACCGAGATGCCTGTTTGCCAGGTTTTTACTGAGGTAACCATTTTTTCAAGACATTTTCTCAAGAGCTTTTTTGTAATTTCTTCGTGACTTTATGATTTTTTGTATTTTTTCAAGACTTTTTCATTGCTTTTTTGTATTTTTTCTTAAGACTTTATTATTGATGATAGTTGACTTTAAAATAATATTCTTCAGCATGTTTGATGGTTCTTCAAACATGTCCCTTTTGGTGTTGACAACTTGTGGCGTTCTCGAACCTGTGATGACCGCTATATAGGCTACATACGTATCTAATCCAATTTATTCGAACTTCTCTCCTCGCCTTTGTTAATTGTATGTTCTCTTTCAGAACAAGATCGCCAACCTGAAAGTTACGCGGCTTGACTCTATGATTATAGCTATGAGACATCATTTGTTGATATGCTTTTAAGTGATCAGCTGCTCTTTGTCTCTTTTCATCTAAGAGTTCTAGTTCTTGGAGTCGGGACATTCTGTATTCATCATCTGTTGTGAGACCTTTTAGTGAGACTCTGAGAGAAGGAATCTCAACCTCGAGAGGAAGTATAGCCTCTGCTCCATAGACAAGAGAAAATGGTGTAGCTCCTGTTGGTGTGCGGATACTGGTTCTATAGGCCCACAATGTGGGATTAAGTTGAACATGCCAATCTTTTCCTGCATCATTCATAGTCTTTTTCAAAATTTTCAATATTATTTTATTTGAGGCCTCTGCCTGGCCGTTCCCTTGTGGATAGTAAGGTGTTGAGTATTTGTGTTGAATATGGAATCTTTCGCAAAGTTCGTCAACATCCTGATTCTTAAATGGTCGACCATTATCTATGATGATGGAATTGGGAATGCCATACCGACAAACAAGGTAGTTGAGTATGAAAGCTGAGATTTGTTTGCCAATTACCTTAGTGAGAGGTACTGCCTCAATCCACTTGGTGAAGTATTTCATTGCTGTAATGATAAACTTGTGGCCGTTTGATGAGGAAGGATGAATCTTACCCACTAGATCTAACCCCCATTGAGAAAATGGCCAGGTCGGTGTGAACGGTTGTAGTTCCTATGCAGGAGCATGAATGAGATTCTCGTGAATCTGGCATTTTGAGCATGTTTTCACAAAAGTAAATGATTCCCTCTCCATTGTAGGCCAGTAGTAATCCATTCTAATCAACTTTTTGGATAAGGTCAGTCCACTCGAATGAGTACCACAAATGCCACCGTGAACTTCTTGTAAAGCTTTGTCAGATTCATCATGTTCAAGACATCGAAGTAAAGTACCATCAAGACCACGATGATAAAGGGTGTCAGCGATAAGAGTGTAATGGGAGGATTGGTGGATGCAATTTTGTTTTTGGTTACGGGATAAATCAGGTGGTAAGATATTGTCTTTCAGGTAGGCATAAATCTTGCCATACCAAGGTGACTCAGATCCTGCCAAGTGGCAAATGATTTGGCTTTAGGGTGTGTCATAGGCAGGTGTAAATGATTGTTCCACTAGAAATTCGTAGCGAGTCTGATTTTCTGTGAGTTGTAACAATGATGCAAGCATAGCCATGGCATCAGCTGCTTTGTTATCAAGCCTTGGAATTTGCGTGAAATTGATGTCCACAAAATACTTCTTGAAATCATCAACCATTTTTTATATGGCAACAGTTTGTCATCTTTGGTTTGATAATCATCATTGATCAGATTAATGACTAGCTGTGAGTCGCCATACACTTGTAGTTTTGTAATCCTCCATTCCAGTGCTATTTTGAGTCTAGTGATTAATGCTTCATATTCGGCTATGTTGTTGGTGCATGGAAACATCAACCTGTATGATCAAGGAATGGTGTGTCCTTGAGGGGTGACAAAGAGTATTCCTGCCCCCGATCCATGTTGAGTGAAAGAGCTATCAAAATATAAGGACCATTGTTGTTTAGATTCTGTAGAAAAGACATTAGCATCTGGAAATTCAATGTGCAGAGGATGGTCTGTTTGTAGTGGTGCTTCAGCTAGTTGATCAGCAATAACTTGTCCTTTGATTGCCTTGTGATCAACGTAATGGATGCCAAACTCACTCAGAATCATTACCCATTTTGCTAGCCTTCCTGTCAATGATGCTTTGCTTAACATATACTTTAGTGGATCAATCTTTGAAACAAGATTGATTGTATGTGTTAACATGTAATGCCAAAATTTATGTGAAGCAAAGACTACTGCTAAACAAGCCTTTTCAATGGAAGTGTAGTTAAGTTCATGGATTGTTAGTGTTCTGCTGATATAATAAATTGAACGTTCTTTCCCTATATGGTCTTCTTGTGCTAGCAATGCTCCCAAGGATGTCTCTGTTGCGGCAATATACAAGATTAGTGGCTTGTTTGGATTTGGTGGTACTAGGACTGGTGGAGTCATTAAGTACTGTTTGATTTGTTGAAAATCCAATTCACACTTGTCATCCCACTTGAAAGGAATATTTTTATGCAGTAGATGTGTGAAAGGTAGACTTTTGTCAGCCAGTTGTGCAATGAACCTCCGTATAGATTGAAGTCGTCCCTATAGTGACCTCAATTGACTGATGTTTCTTGGGGGAGGCATTTCCATGATTGCCTGAACTTTAGCAGGATCTACTTCAATTCCCTTTTCTGAAACAATGTATCCTAAGAGTTTTCCAGATGTGACCCCAAAAACACATTTCTTGGGATTGAGGCGAACTTTGAATTTCTCCAATCTTGTAAATATTTTAGACAATATTTCCAGATGTCCTTCTCTGGTGTATGACTTTGCCAATATGTCATCTACATAATCTTCCATGAATGTGTGCATCATGTCATGAAATATTGTAGTCATGGCTCTTTGATAAGTAGCCCCAACATTTTTTTATACCGAAAGGCATGACGTTCCAACAGTAAGTTCCCCATGGACACGTGAAAGCTGTTTTCTCCTGGTCGTCAGGTGCAATCTTGATTTGGTTGTAACCAGAAAAACCATCCATTAATGAATACATGGCATGGCCAGCTGTCAGGTCAACTATGGTGTCGATGTTGGGAAGTGGGAAGTCATCCTTAGGACATGCTTTATTAAGATCTCTGAAGTCTGTGCACACTTTGACACTTTTATCTGGCTTAGATATAGGAACAATGTTAGAGATCCATTCGGCATAGTCAATTGATCTTAAGAAGCCCACATCAAAGAGTTTTCTCAGTTCTTCCTTAACCAGTAATGCAACATGGGGGTGCATCTTTCTGAGTTTTTGTTTCACAGGTTTAACTCCTGGTTTGATAGACAAGTGATGCATGATCAAATCAGGATCAAGACTTGGCATGTCTACATAAGACCAAGCAAAGTTGACTTGATTTGCTCTTAAAAACTCTATGAACTCTGGCACCTCTTTCTCTGTCATGGATGCAGCTAACTGTAAAATCTTTGGTTTTTCTGATGTTTCAAGAGTGACAGCTTTTGTAGGCTCAATCAAGACAGGTGATTGCTCATGGTAGTGCTCCAGGAGAGTGTCAAGATTCCCATCATCTGGTGCCTTAAAAAGATTTTCACCATCCGATGTGCTCTTTATTTTCTCTTTTGTTTGATCTAACACTGCTAGATTTTGGTTTTCACCATTAGATATTTCTTTTTGATTTTTAATTTTGCAGCTAGGAGACTTGACACCCTCCTGATTAAAGACTTTATGCCGAAAGTCGCTGGTGGAACAATCATTTATGTCATCTGCGGAAAGGAAGTTTATGATAGCTTCGTCATTTGGAAACATAGGTATAATGATAGGTTCGGATGAATCCCAATCAATAAGATCAGGATGAATAAGTGGTAGTGAGTCATTAGGTTGTGTGAAGTCAGCTATGGTTATGGTCATAACAAAGTTGACCATAGGATCTGAGGTATGAGGTGGATCAATGATGATACTGTTCTCGTGATGGTCTTGCTCATTTAAATCTGACTCAATATTACTAGAATCATAGTCACTTTGTGGTTTAGATTCTCGTGTTCGGGACCTTGACCCTCCACCTTCAATTAGAGTAGGGGTATACTTGTGTATTACATCAACCTTTTTATCCCTCCAGAAATCATCATTGTAAATGGTATCCCATTCATATTCAACAAAGTCTGTGTCAAAGCTATTATCCAGGAAGTTCTGAATTGTGGCCAAACATGCTTCTCTTGAATTTGAACCTTCTTGTAAAGTGAAGACTGTGTCATGCGGTTGTTTGGATGTTCTTTCTTTTGAGGTAGTATCATAACCTAATCCAGTTTTCTCTTTTGCAGCAAGTCCTAGAGGATTAATAGGTTCAACTACTCATTCTTTTCTCTTCCCGATGGGACCATTACCATCATATCCCATCTTCTGCATAATTGTATATCCTTTACCATATCTATCTGTTGGCAATTTGACATTAAGAACCGTTTCATCTTCATCTTTATAGAGCCAGTTTAGAATTTCTCTATCCTCAGGGTTTTCCATGGGGAATTTCTCCTTGATGAATCATCCATTAAACTTTGTGCTTGGCTCTGTTGGTTGTTGCGTCGATGTTGATGCTGCTGATATCTGATGTTGTGCTATGGAAGGTTGTCCGTGTGACCGAGGTGATGTCAGTAAATTAGCAAGATAGAGAGAGTACTCCCCGACTCCATGGTCCTTGAATTTTAGTTTCTTGTCAAAACTATTGGTCAACTGACTGATTTGTGTATCAATCTTGAGAGAAGTACTAGCATGAGCTTCTCGATTGTTAGGCACCAAAGTGTCCTGACTGGCTTTGATGTTGGCACAAGTTTGAATTTTTGAATTATCAGCAGGTATCGTGATTTCTTGTCCATCATAAGGAAACTTAAGACATTGATGGTAGGTGGATGGGATAGCTTGCATTTCGTGGATTCAAGGACGACCCAACAAGATGTTGTATGCAAGATCACGGTCTAATACTTGACATAAATTATTTTTGATAATAGGTCCTACTCTGATAGGTAGCATGATTAGACCCTTGGATTCTCTTTCCTCATCATCATAGGCTTTGATGGTAATATTTCTTCTGGGATCAATGGAGTCCTCAGAAAATCCTAAAGCTTGAACCAACTTCATGGTGCATATGTTTAAACCAGCCCCTCCATCTATTAGGGCACGTCTGACACGAAACTTGTGAATCATGACTTCTAAATACAATGATGAATTGTGGGGATGAGTCAGAGAAGCATCATCTTTCTCAGAAAATGAGAGACATGTGGGTGAAGACAAGTGTCCTACCATGGCTTGAAATTGATCCACATCCAAATTAGTGGATACAGTCATTTCAACAAGGGCCCTTTCGAGAATTTCCTCATGTGCTGGGGAAATCTTAGAGAGTTCTAAGATAGAAATTTGAGCAGGCATTTTTCGAAGTTGGTTGACCAGGTCATATTGGTGTTGAGGTGGAGGTCTAGTGGATTTTGAAGAGTCACCTTTTAAGACAACTTTGGCTTGCGCCCTTGTTGTTGCGTTGACTTCTTTGTATTCCACCTTCTTGTTGACTTTAATAACATTGACCCGTTCATCGTCAGTGGAGATATGATTGATTATCGGATCATCAATATGATTCACACTTTTTCCCGAAGACTCACCCTTTTGATAGTTGGGAAAAGGGTTGCGAAAAGCTTGGTGGTCTTCATTGGATTGTTGATGTCCTTCTATTGTGATGGTGTCATTTTCGATTAGGTCTTGAATGGAATTCTTCAAGGCTTGACAATTATTCGTGCGATGAGCCTTGCACCGATGATAGTCACAATAGTATGCCTCATTCCATGATGGAGGCTTCACACTGGGTTCATAGTTTCGTTGAGGTGGCAAGGTAATGACATTTTTGGCCATCAACTCTTTGAATGCAGATTCCACAGATTGACCTAGTAGAGTGAAAGTTATTCTATTAGAGAAGAATGAAAATCTTTGTGGATTTGTATTCGATGTGTTCCCTAAGGAATTGTGATTGTTATTGGTTCCCCGGTAACCTTGGTTGTTGGCAGTCCCTTGATTGGGAGTAGAATGTTGATTTATATTGTTCCTCGGAGGAGGAGGATTGTTTCCTTGGTTTGCGACCAAATTGACATTGTTATAGTTGTTATGGCGAGGAGCGTTAGGAGTACTAAGGACAAATGGCTTAGTCGAGACATGATTTGCATCAACAACACCATCATTCACCATGTTCTTGTTGCGAGTCCATAATTTGGACTTGTCCTGATTGTTATGATGATTGTATGAGCCAGGATTATCTTTGTCAAGTTTTATGATTCCTCTTTTGACCAAAGCACTTTAAATGATTATAGCATCTTCGAGCAGTTTCTCAAAAGAGGGTGGGCAATGTAAATTCAAATGATAGCTCATTTCTGAATTCAAGCTGTTAATGAAGGTGACCATCTTTTCCTTTTCAGGAACATGACGCGGATATCTAGCAAACATTCTTCTCCATCTCTGAAGAAAAGTAATAAAAGATTCACCAGGTTTTTGCGCAACTTTGCAAAAATCTATCATAGTGATTTGGTGTTGGATGTTGTAAGCATATTGTGATATAAACAAATTGATTAATTCTTCAAATGTCTTGACGGGAGGTGTAATCTTTGATAGCCATTCCATAGAGTGAGCTCCAAGACTCCTAGGAAACAACCGCATCAAGTAAGTGTCCTCATGAGCGAACTCTAAAGTTATGTTTCAGAAGTCTCTAATGTGATCGATTGGATATGATTTCCCATTATAGCGATCAAATTTTGGTATTTCACAATGTTTGGGAAATTGAATCATGTTGAGACTTCGATCGAAAGGATAATGACAAATGTCCTCAAGAGTATATTTCTTTGTTGTGGTTCCCCCTTGCAACTCTTTAACTTGTCCTTGAAGTGCCTTAATTTGTTGAGTCAAAGCACTAAGATTAGATAGGGGTGTTTCTTCAGGTTTGTTTTTCAAAATCTCAGTATCAAAGTCATGTGGCAATTTGGCTCCTTGATCAGCTAGATAGAGGAAATATTTTTCTTTATCGCATTGCAAGATATTTTCTATGGCCTTGTAAAATTTGGGATCTTGCTCAGCCTCTCTAAGGCGGCGTTCATCCTCTAGTTCATCATCACTATCTACAGGAGTATTGTTCATGGCTTTGTATTTGTGGAACATATTTTCTTCTCTGTTATCCATGTCGTTGAAAAGTGGATTACGACTTATACTGTAAAGGGGATTACTGTTTTCACCTTCTTCTTGAGTGTTTTGGGTATGACCTTCTTGTTGGATCTCGTCCTTCGACTTATTGTATTGAGACCTTGTAAAGATAGGCATGTGATTTTGAAGAGTTCTTCTAAACTTAGATCACAGTTTTGATAAGTGCAACAATGATGATATCTTGATCTGATAAGATGGGAACCCTATGATATGATCAAAGATGTTTCCTAATTTTTGATTATGGCTTCCGATGATGAAGGATATCAGAATCCTGTTGGGGAAGTTGAATCAATAATAATAATTTTTTTTTGGAAGGTGCACTCTTAAATATTTGATCTTTGTATTCAAAGAAAATATTTCAAGATCACTGCAGGATTTGAGTAGGATGTGAAGGATACTCAATAGAAGGTTGTGGTATATTATCAAACTCAAGAGGTTGGTTAAGATTATGCCATTGAGATAGAGCTAATCTCTGATAATAAGCCCGAGAATCCAAAGGTTCTACATCATATTCGTCAGTGAATCCCCTAACAAAGTCTTGGTATCTATGAAAAAATCCACAGTAATGAAGCAAGACGTGTCGACTTTTGTACAATTTTTTTCTTTTTTGCAATGTTTTCTTATACCCTAAAGTTTTCTTGGACTTCTTGATCCTTTTGGAAACTGATTTCTTGACAAAATTTGTTGATTTCCACTCTTTAAGCATGGGAGAGATATCAGAATGTTACTTGGACCAAAGATGTCAGAAAGAAAAAGTTTTTCAAACAGTTGTTGAATGATTTTCAGTTGCTGTTTTTCATGTTCATTTCAGATGATCTTTTATCTGAATTAATGTGGAAAACACAACAAACACTCTGAATTAAATGGAATGTAACCAAACACAGATAAAGCAAGTACATCCTATGGTAAAGCCAGGACAATATTCACTAGATTCCACGCGGGTTTCCCCAACTGCATATCGGTAGCATGTGAATTCAGGAGCTTGGCTGCATGAGCTCCCCCTTACAGTGCACTCTCTTCTCAGGCCAACCAAGCTTCCAATCCCCATGAAACTACCATGGCAGATTGATCACCTCTACTACAAACTGTGAAAGTGTGGATGCCTTCACACTGATCGGTGCTGCGCTAGCAAATAGAAGGTTTTTGGTTTACTACACAATGGTGTTTAGTTTAGAACCCCCGTTCGAGTGGCCATACATGGGGCAAGAGATTAATCACCGATTAGGTGGCACTCCATCCTGAAGAGGTTAAGCTCAACAGGGTTTATGGGAGTACTACTCCGTCCATATGACACATCTGCACTCGTAATCTTAGGTTTTCCCTTAAGATTCACATTTGTATACCGGTCGGGGGTAGCTTGGCTTTAGCTCCATTGCCGGTTTGAGTCGCGTTGGGGTGATGAAAACCCCAGGCAGGCCCAATATCTAGAGTCAGTAACCGTTTCTCTTACACCCAAGATCACATTTACGCAAGGGGAGAGGATACTCCGATATACCAAATCGTGAGGGTTACACAGGGATAAAGCGGGTCTGGCTCTCTGATCACCTAGTTTGCACAGGGTGAGAGCATAGTTGCCTACCACTTTCAAGCACAATCAAGTAGAGTAAACAGATTCATTTTAATGCACCAAATGACAATAATTTATGCTAAGTGAAGATGTTGCTTCACAACAGGCATGGGGTTCATTTTAACTGCATGATCAAAGTGTGGTGACTATCCTAGATTGATTCATTTTAAACCAGAAAAGATTCTGTCTGTGGAATGCGTCAGACTCAGAATCCTATTTTTGTGTTACAACCCAGATGTGCCAAAATAGACCTTAAATGCACAAAAACAGACAGTAAATGTGTAGAAACAGATAGCAAATGTGCCGAAATAGACCCTAAATGCACTATAGAAAAATCCTAAATGCGCTAAAACAGTACTTAAATGCGCTACAACAGTCCTTAAATGCGCTACTTTAATTTAAATGCAAATTTAACTTTAAATGCTAGCAGTAAATGCTCTAAGATCTACCTTAAATGCGCTAATACAACTCTTAAATGTGCTACTGTATTAAATGCTGATTTAATGCTAAGTATAATGGGACTATATGTGCTATTCTATCCCTCAGATGCGCTAAATGAACCCTCAGAAGCGCCAAAACAGTCCTCAGATGTGCTAAAATTCCTGTGAAAATAGAAAAATTATATTCCTAGATGCGCTACAGAAAATGTCAGATGCGCTAAAACGAAGGATTTTTCGGAAAACCGAACGCCAAAATGCAGAAACTTGCCAAAATATGCTACAAAAAATATTAAAATCGGGGCATGTTCCCCACGGTGGGTGCCATTTTATGTGTGTATGAAAATATGCTCATTCTAATTAAATCAAAACACAATCAATAAAACATTAGATCAAAGAAACTGAAAGAAAAAAACAAATAAACAAACTGTTTTATGGCAGCTTCTTCGAAGTCATCTTATTGCTCTCTATCTCCAGCGTTTCGTTTGCTCAAGTTGCTCTTAGATTTGGAATGCCAAGCTCAATGAAATAGGCTATTGGAGAATGAGATTTAAAAATGCATACTATGCTAAATGCAAGATTATGCTATGCTATGATCAAATTATTGCTAAGATACGATTATTGCTGAAATGCTAAAAATGCAAGAGTGTAAGCAAAATTGCATATATGTTCGTGTGTAACCAATGCTTGGATTTGCACATGTATTTATAGAGATTTTTGAGGATTTTGATTGACTGGGTTGGTCAATGGCTGTGATAATTCCTGACAGATCAAACGGTCGAAGATGTATGAGACTGTAGAGAAGAATAGAAGAAATCGAATAAAGCAGGATTTTTCCATTTTCATGGAAGAGATAAGATGAGATGATTTAAAAATCATCTTTTTTGGAAGAAAATGGAAAGATTTTGAGAAGATAAATAATGAATTATCCAATTCAATTATTTATTTATGAGTGCATGTTGATTTTTCTTAATTAAATAAATATTTAATTAAGATTTTGAGGAAATCAGAAGATTTCATAATTAAATGAAATATCTAATTATGATTTGAAGAAAGCAGAAGATCTTTAATTAAATAAAATATTTAATTAAATTTGAAGGAATGACATGTGTTCTGAAATTAATTAAATAAAATTATTTAATTAATTAGAAGAAAGTTTAAAATAGAAGAAAAGAGATATTTAAATTTAATTAAAAAGATGATAATTAACTTAAATAAATAAAATGTATTTATTTAATTTAATTAAGTAGATATATGAAATAATCAAATAAAATAAATTTATTTGATTATAGTAGGAAAATGAATGAACAATATAATTGAATTGATTAAATTTAATTACATCGTAGAAGACTTTAGAAAAATTAATTAAATAATAAATATTTAATTAAATGTCAGGAATGAATAGACATGACCAATTTTATGCATATACACTAAGCTATTTTATTTTTTGTCTTATCTTATACCATTTTACGAGAATGGGGGTGCCAATGTACTAGAAGATCTTTGGAAACTAGGCATGAAAATTGCAGTTTAAAGAGAGTGGGGGTGCCAAAATTACAGTACTCATTGTCCCTGGTCGCCTACCTTTTCCCCGAAAAAATTCCCACTGGCCCCCTCACACCGGTATTGACCTTGAGCCACCCTCCAAGCCTTCCCTTTGGCGCTGATATTGACCTTTGTTTTCACTCCTCCAAACTCTCGCTTGGAAAATGGACTCCTTGTTTTAACTCCAAACTCTCCTCTACACGGCATCACCTTGTTTTCACTCCTCCAAACTCTTCCCTGGCATTGGTATTGACCTTTCACTTCTCCAATTTGATGAGCTACAACCTGGTTTCGTTAGGTTTTAGAGTATGTTAATTAAATTGAAAATTATGGCACCATTTAGCTAGGTTTTAATATTCTACACATAGTTAAGTATATACAGCTATGTTTTACATAATAAATAATATAATTATTCAAATTATTCAAATTATATATTATATTCTTTAACAAAATTATCAAATACATATAAAATTATTATAATTAATAATTAATAATAAGTATATTTTTATATAATACAAAATATAATTACTATAATATATATTTAATATAATAGTAATATATATTAATATGAGAGAGAGAAACTAAATTTTGATTGGTTGTTTCATGTCAACAATCCAAGGATGGCATGTGTCCTTGGGGAGTTATGCTCAAGGTAGCATGCCATTTGATTAAAGATATGATAATTCTCCTTTAAGACCTCTTCAATGTACCTATTGCACACTTAAGGAGACAAATATAAATATAGGGAAGAAAATATAGAGAGAGAGGGATATAATGACAAACATACAAATAGAAAGGGAGACAAGGAGATAGAGAGAGGTAGAGAGATAAAGAGATAAGGATGAATAGATAGAGATATAGGGAGGGTGATTGATATATCTCCTCGTCATCATCTCTTTACATCTCCCACCATCCGCCCTCCCCCATTCATTGAGCCATCTCTCCCTCTCCCCTTCATCCCATTCACTGCCCGATCGCCTGATTGATCGACTTTGATTTTGATTTTGATATTCGACGGATTTATCCTGTTCGATCGCGGAATGCCTTTGATCCGACGCCAGCGCAAGGATCCGTTTGATTGATTTCCTCTTATCTCTTCTATCTAACGATCTTCCCCTGATCCTTTATCCATCGAATTTATCTCCACCTTTCTTCTTATATCTCCATCTTCTTCCTGAGCACTCTATCTCTCTTTCTTCCCCACGCATCTCATTCCCTATTAATCCATAGCTTATGTAAGCATATTAATAGGCGTAAGCAGTAAACTATAATGAACCAGGTAACACGATCTTTCTAATGTCGTTTTATAAAATAGTGTTTTATTAAACTATAAATAGATTATTGTCACCACTTTTCATTCAACATGAAATGCCAAATGTAGTAATTGTTTTGTTTCTTTTTTCAAGTTTCATTAACCAAGATATTTATTTGGTTGAATAAAGTTGTGTTATGACCCTTCATCTCTTTAAAATAATTAGACAATATTAGCGAGATTAGGAAGGGGAGAAAACTAAACTCCTTCAAAATAGGGGTAGTTGTGGGTTTGTTGATTTTCTTTGCATACTATATACTTAGTTCCTCTAGGATAAATAAGTCACTTTAGATCATTTTCTTAGTTGTGTATCCTAACTAATATAGAGTAAGCTTTTTCATTTTAATTGACAACTACATAATAGTTTATGTGTTGAAAGAATTGTTTCCATTCTTTGTAGTTTTTACATTGGAATACAAATCATATTTAATTTCATGCCAATATACTTCTTTCATAAAGATATTTGTTTGAAATAAGTGATTCATAACCCATCTAATCAAATCATAACCTATCAAAAAGGCAATAGGAATTTTCTAAAGAAAAAAACACTTGACCCAATCATAAGTGTATGGCCTTCGCAGAAACGAGTGATCCACCTTAGCAATAACAACTACCTGATTTAGACCTAGTAGGTTCAACTCAACCAACCTATCAACCTGCCTTTAAGAGGCTTCCAACAAGTTTAGAATGACCAATTTAAAAAATCCAAACAACTCTTAAAGCCTGACAAAGAACAGAAGTCAGATTTCACACTTTGACTCCTTGAATCCTTGTAACAGTGCAAACCTATTTTTTTCCCAATAACTCAAAACTTTCCCAAAACACTAGAGAAAGCCTTGATGGTTTTAGACACCCATTTTGGAGTTATTAAACATACTTCAAGGGAAAGTACAAGTGATTTTGCAAAGTGATTTTGCACTCGTTGATTCCCTAAAGAAAACGTTATCTTGAGTATAATCCATCATAGTCATATATGATTACATCATTCTTGACCATTTGATATCATGAAAAACCTCCAAAATCTAGTATTCAAATAACCCATATCGGCAAGAATTTGTGTAGGTCTGTCCGATTCATAAATCATTATATTCTCATTTTCAGCATATCGGCGAAAGAAAAAAAATGTCACACCGATCATATTACATAAGCAGATACACATCGGGATGACATGGTCCACAGTCTCACCGATAAAGATTTTTGTCGGCAAGACAAGTTCCATCGGGGTGAAATGAAAAGGTCATACTAAGCATATAGGTATCACCGATGAAATTCCATCGGAAAGAAACCTCTCTTGTCTCACCGATCAAAGCACAAGGAGTTGTATCGGAAGGAGTCTTGGCGACATGAGAATGAAGGAATAATCATCGGGGAGACTTATAACATCGAGTGAATT
>VDFB02040168.1:0-14718 GCA_007258455.2 Sequoia sempervirens | reverse complement strand
ATGGTGGGTAGGGTAACCTTGAGCGAGGGGTCCATGGCATCAGCGTCCGAGTCAACAAAATTCTTTTTGCCACATGCCTTTACTGTCGAGCTGGCAGTTTGAAATAAAAATTTGGCAAGATTTCGAGCACGCTTTCCAAGGTTTTGGGGGCGATTTTCAAAAACTGCCAAAAAAGAGTAAAAATTAGGAGTATACCTATCGCGAACATCTGTATGCCCGATGGTTGTTTGGCGCCACGCCAGTACTTGCAACTAGCAGTCCTAGTTAATGCGCATTAACTGCTACACATTCCCCACCGTTGGTCTTAACGCCTACCACCTTGGCATGCCCACCATTCGCTTGGTTTTGCATTCTATTCACGAAACACCCATTCATGAGACATCATTCATTTTCAGCGGTTCCATTCAGAACCAGCTCTGGTTAGGACAGACGCCGACAGTGGTGAGGCCATGGCCGAGTGGTGGTGATACATTTTTCGTGTTTTATGTGTTTATCAACACCATATTCAGTAAAAGGAAACTATATAACTTCTTGCTACGTAGGTGAGGTTGTCTTCCAACCTCACTTAGGCAATAACTATGCATTGCAATATTTTTCAAAGTTTTTCTTGCGATTTTCTTTTGTTAAATGTGCAAGAAAAAGTTGTAATACTTTCATCGTGTAATGAAACTTTGTTGTAGCTTATTCATGGCCGCTACTGTGTATTTTATGGCCGACTATGTGTATATGTGACTATACAGATATATATATGCATATATATGGTTGATTGTTTGTAAATGTGTGTATACACAAATATATATACATATAAATGTATATATATGCATATATATCTGTGTATACACATATACACACAACGGCCCGCAAATGTAATTTTCTAGCAATAATAGAACCATATAATGACGGACCGTGTCTATATGTGATAATATAGTTATATATATGTATATAAATGGCCCACTATGTGTATATGCGTGTATACAGTTACATTTATGCGTATATACGGTCGACTATGTGTATATGTTTGTATATATTCATATTTATATGTCTACACACACCGCCATAATATATGTGTTTGTTTTTGTTTTATACCTCTCTAATTGGAATATATGCATATATATGTGTGTATACACATATACACATAGTCCGCTTTTCATATAGAGCTTTGTTTGTGTTTTATACCTCTATAATTTGCATATGTATAGTGGCAGTATGTGTATTTTTTTGCCGACTATGTGTATACATATACATACCATTTGTGTGTTTCTGCAACTTGACTGTGAAGGGTTTTATGCACCTATGTTTTAGCCGACTCTTTTAACCATTGCCATGAACCCCTCGCTAAAAAATTCTTGACCCCCATCATCCACTCTTCCCTGTCCTTCATCTCTGCTTGAAATATGACTGATTTAGGGAATAGTCATATCCATTTATAGAATTTTCCAAGTCAATTTCGTAATCATTTTATTTTTTTAATTGACTAATCATTTATACAATTTTCCTAGTCAATTTAGTAATCATTTTAATTTTTAATTGACTAAACATTTCTTTTTAAATTGATATAATATTCAACATCTTTATATTAGACTAAACAATTAAATATTATGTATGCATGCATACACACACACATACATACATACTATATAATTATTTATGTATGTATGTATGTCTCTATTTGAGACATAGACATACATACTTATACACACATACCTAGATGTATGTGTGTATAGTATGTATATGCACATACATGTATGGATGTGTGTATACTTACTATACACACATACATGTATGGATGTGTGTATACTTACTATACACACATACATGTATGGATGTGTGTATACTTACTATACACACATACAATACTATGTATACACACATGCATACATGTATGTGTGTATATACTTATACACACATATATGTATGCATGTGTGTATACATACTATACACACATGCATACATATATGTGTGTATAAGTATATACACACATACATGTATGTGTATAGTATGTATACACACATCCATACATGTGTGTATAGTATACTATACACACATACATACATACATACTTTGGCCAAAACATAGGTGCATGCCACCCGAAACTATGGAGTGTATGATAGTGTTCTAATACTGCCATTATATATATGCAAGTTGCAGGTCTACAATTGCATGTCTATTCCAGTGATCATATGCATGCTTTGTTTGTTCTTCAATTAAAGTGATTGTAAATATCGGCCCCTCTCTCTTACAGCTGTAATGCCCCGCCAAGCAAGCCCAAAGGATACATTACATCAAGCATTTATGGTACCAAATTTTATTTTATTTTAGGGGTACTAATATACATCATAATAATCATACATCACATGAAATGAAACTAAACATGAACTACATATAACAAATCCCTTGGGTTTGCAAGACTGCATTACTTTTATAACAACATCATTACATCACATAGATGGTATGTATACACCCGTAACCATAATATAACATGTATATGGACAATATATTAATCAAGAGTAACAATATTACAATGCCGCTTCCCAACATGAATGGGGAAGATACAATAATATAGAATGATACATTTGAAATAAAAGAGTACAAAGCTGCAATACTGGATTCGATTCTGGATCAACTCAGGAATCATTGCAAGGTACAATTTTGCACTTCTCGATCGATGACTGGGGACCCAATGGGGTGCATAGCACGTTCCACCCAACCACGTGGACCCGAAGGCCCACCCCCCGTGCTAAGAGATGACAAGAAAGAACCCCAACTAAACCATCATTCAAAACAGGGATACAAGACTCCACAACAAGAACCACAATAACACAAAGCAATCTCAGCACAAGATATAACCAACACAAGATGTGCCCATCATAAGGAATAACCAATTAAACCATCAACATACAAATGCCGACATGTGCTTCTAGAGGCTCAAGAATTATCATAGCGGAAAACAAAGCATACATAGTTGTTAAAGGAAGAGTGTCATCGCAATGTTGCATGGGTTACCCTGGCGATTCTTCCTAGGCCCCGGCCCCCAACTTGGGTTACCCTGGTGACCTCTTACGAAACCCGGCCCCACATGCAATCCAATGCGGCATCGATTATCTTTCATGAGGACAAGACAATGATTTTGCCATTCCAGGCCTTCTCAACTCATCTCAAGCCCATACAAGCACTTGAGCCACGAGTGAGGCATTCACTTATATCTTGTTAAAGTGTGATTATACCCAAAACCCCTAAATAAATATTATCGTTTTCACTTGATTAACAAACTTCCAATGAGTTACCCTGAGACCACTTCCGGGTCTCGGCCCCCATTGAAAGCCACTCCCCTTATGAACAACAAACTCTAAAATCACTACTGGGTAAGCCAACATACAAAGTATAAAATACCACAAGAACAATCATGTAAAGCAAGGCATACATCATCCTACATAAAATCTTCATAATGGATCAACTTCCAAGTGTAAGGCTATACCCAAATCATCAAAAATCAAGTGAAAGAGCATCAACATACAAGAATACAACATGAAAGCCAATCGTAAAGGGAATTTTCCCCAACCTCTAGATGACTAACAAGTCCAAAACATAAGGTTTCCCAACTCATCATGGCAGCAATATCAAAACTCAAGAACTAACTCCATTCCAAATTAATGAGTCAAATAATAACAACTCAAATTTTTTTTTATTTCTTCTCTAATTTAATTCCTAATATAATTATCTCCATAACCAAATAATTATAAAGCATATAATGCGGAGTGAGTATTAGTATAGATCTAAAATGGGCCTCCTTAGTATTGAATATCTCTCAAATAGGCGATGGTAAAAGCCTCATGGCGTAACTTAAAGTTGAATCTCTTAAGACACCAATATATTGTAATTGAGTTCGCAGCTTAAGTGAAGATCGTATGGTAATCTTATATGTCATGATAGCAAAGCCTCAATACTGAAGGTAATAAGGAAATTTTAATAAAGATAGATCAAGAAAATTCTGTGCGTTTCATACATAATCTAAGAACACAGTAAAGAATTTTTATTTTATTTTTATGAGAAGAAACCTGTTTTGGTTGAAAGGATTCAAGAAGATTTCATATCAGAGGAAACGAAAGCCACTCAAACATGCATGGAAAGGTATGGGAGCATAAACAATGCCTGTGGTTTATTTTCCATAATTCCTTGATAAGAAGGTTTCCTCTCATGACATGAAATGTCAGATAGTAATGCGCAAAACGGAAGGATGGAAATGCAACGTACAGAACAAATCAACACTGTACTTGTGCAATATCCCCACCATGTTGATAATAAACTCGACACTGCATATTACAACTAAAACATATTGTGTATCTACGAGAATTCACACCTAGTGCTTTGTTTGGCAATAGAAATCATTAACGAGAACCCAAGAACCTATCAAAAGACTCGTTAGGACAAGAGCACAGATATTTGTAGACTCATTGGATGAATGGCATGAGAAGAAATTTTTTTTTTAGTTGGAGAGATCTATACCGAAATAACACTAGAAATTTGACAAGGTCAATTTGTGATAAAATCATTGGGGAGTTTCCAAAGATGGTGCTCAGATGAGTTGTTGTAGATTGTCAACCGAATCAAGAAGATTATTTAATCCTTAAAAACTTCCTATTATGCTCAAGTGATGCGGCTGAGACAGGTTACTAATGGTTACAGGGAGTTTATTTAATTTTGTACTCTGCCTCAACTCTAATTTTTGTAAGAGTGACAAGTTGCCAAGTATATTAGAAAATGGATATTGGAATTTGGAAATATCACCATCTACATGCATTGTTATCATTATTTCAAAGTGTAGCAACTGCGATAGATTGTCAGTAGAATCAAACAGGTTTTTTTTTTTTTTTTAAACATTTAAACTTCCTGTTATGTTCAAGTGCTTCAGCTATGACAGGTTGACAATGGAATCTGGAAGATTATTTAAATCTATACATAATACACCAGTTACCAATAGGATCAGATCTAAATAAATATCTATATATTTATAGCATACATTTCTAACATTTTGATATCCTTAAGTCTGGAGTTCGGCGACCTCTCTAATGCAACTGCAGGTGCTAAACTATAGTAATTCCTCTGATAATAGAATATTCCTTAGCTTAAATACATGGAACAAACTTTGAACTAAACTGAGAGTTGTGGAAAAAGAGAGGAGCAGCGATAGGACAAGGAGAAAAATTAAGCTTTTAATCTTAAGTGAATTCCTCAAATAGAGATTACGCGCGCATCGCTGAACTAACAGACCCTCAATGATCATTATGTTTGGATAGAACCCAAATCAATATAACTACCATGTTCAACTCACTAGGGAATCAAAGAGATGATTTAAAACTTTAGACTCCCTATAATATTCAAGTGCAACGGCTGCGACTGGTTGCCAATAGAATTAGAGAGATTAATTTAACAAAAGGAGGTGGCGCTACATATGGTTCCATATCATTTACAATATGCTAAGAATATGAGTAAACAACTCAACACCTTCAGATTTATCATAGCCCCAACTCTTATGTCGACGGCTTGCCAGGAAGGGCACCGAATAAAATTTAATTAATATTTATTATCGAAATTCATACATTCCCCATACACAGTGATAGAAATATAAATCGATACAAACCTAAATCAAAACACAACATACTGAATAATTTTTAAGATTTATCTTACAAATTTACCAAATCAATGAGAGGTGAAATTACTGAACAGTGGAAGAACTCTCTAAAGATAAAACTACCAATAGATTAGCTTAGCGCATGAATGAAACAGGATCTTACTAGACTCAAGATTTTAATTTAAGTGGTAGAATACATCCCTAGGAATGCTGCAAGAGAAATTGCTCTGAGAATTGCGAGCCATTTCATCTTTAAATACAGGGACAATGATTCTCGTGGAAATATGGATGATGGTAAAATAACGGTCTGTGACAAAAGCTCACACTCAGTATTGAATACAGAGAAATAAAAGAGGTCTTTCTCCAATAATATCAATGCCGAGTTTAGGAGCTTGATCATGGCCGACTAATTCAATGCCAGTTAACTCATAATTCTTAACATGAAACAAAGGGTGATTTAACTTCATTCTTTTCATGAACTCATACAGCGCAGAAATTAGAGTTTGGAAGCAATGGGAACATTAATTACAGGATATATATGATATTTAAAGAAATGTTACAGGGAAGTTCTACTCAAGCCATTCCAATTTATGATTCCAAATAAGAGTCAACAGAGTTGCAAGTTAAACATAGAAACTTGTTTGAAACAATTAGCTGGTCTGGAAGTTTGATACAGAGCTTTGTTGTAACACTAGTTTCCAATCTTCTGAAAAGACTACACTCCCATAACTAATCCCATTGTGCTTGCTCTTCACCTTGATCACCTCCTTCGCCTCTTCCACTCCATTAGAGGTCTGGATTAAGCGATGCTCTTCTCTATCTTTATAATAGAAGCGTTAGTCTTTCTTCGGTGACAAGTAAAGGCTTGAAGAACCCCTTGAGAGGAGAACTGCGAATTATAATGCAGTTCTCTTGTAACGCCCCTCTACTGAATGCCCAGGCATGCCGGGGAAAGAAGTTGTTTTACAACAAGTTAAGCCCTCTAAACTTGCTCCCAAGCCCGGAATAAATGTGCTTGATTCCCTTATCGCATTAACACATGCAGCAAGCATGATGGGTAACAACTAGCGTTATTCACTCAATTCATTACACATCATGGCTCCACCATTTCACGGCTTTTCCTTCCAGCTTGTTACAGGTCCGTGCCAACTGTCCTTCCAGATTCAATGGTCAAGGTAAAGAATTCTTGTCTAGTGGTCTAGTATGACAGCATTTTACTTCTGTTTCTTTCTGAGCCAGCTTTTTAGTTAGGATTTATGATATGCACACAGAAAGCATGATGGCTATTTTGTCTCCTTAATAAGTACTTGTCTCACTACATTAATGCTGCGACGAGGGTGGGTCGATGGGGACTTTATGGACTGGCCCAAGATTCCAAACCTCAGCACTTATCATCTACAAGAAAAATGGAGAAAAACGGCGTTTAAAGACAAGACAGTCAGGGATGCAAGATAAAACTGCGGTCCGAGGGGCTGGAAATGCGATCAAGGTTTGTCCCTTTTAGAAAGTCTCCTAGGGTCCCGCAGAAGAAGGGAAACCAACTTTGGCTCACAATCTCCTATTAAAAAAGAAGAAAGGGTGGGTTATAGTTGTTAGCTACAAAACCAAACCTTTAGCAATTTAATGTTTCTCCCCCTAGCCTTCTTCAAGTTCTCTAGGGGTTAGATTTTGTGAGAACCTCATTAGCAACATCATTGTTATCTAAACCACTACAGATATCGAGATATATATATATATATATGATTCCTAGTTAACAAAACAATCAAACAAGGACAGTAATCAATTACACACGACTTTATGGTCAAGATGAAGTACAGAGGAGGTATTACATTCTCCCCCCCTTAGACCCGACTTACTCCTGGAAGTCGCATGGTTAAACGAAGCATTCACAAATATAAAAAGTCATAAAAATTCAAGTAACCGAATATGAAAACAACCAACAACATGTCATCACATGTTATACAATATAATCACGATATCAACATGACAACACAGTCAAAAAAAAAAAAATGGAAGAACAACCAAGACAATTGACAAAACATAAAATCCATACCGACTGGGTTACATAGTGAGGGTACATATTCTCGTCGAGGATGATGGCATAGTTGGGAAACCTTCTTGTCAACTCTATTTTTCCACATTATTCCCATTGGGTTTCATGAGGCTCGCCCAGTCCTGCCGGAGCAGGTGGAATCGAGGCTTACTACCTGCAACCTGCATAAAAGCAAACATTGTGTACACCATATATATATAAATATCATAACAACCTAGTGTAGAGGGAATCGTCATGTCGTATGCCTCTCATGAATGAGTGATACGACATCGTCCTTCTAACACTCTACAATTAGTGATACATCATAAACAATCATCAATAACAATTACTAATCAAATGCAACCATAGTATTAAATTCACATATTAACATAACCAATTAATTACCTTCATCCTCAAGATTCGAAGCCGACTACCTAAAAATCATAAACTAAGATGGAAACATAACACATTAGCACCAGTTATTCATGCTAATTCATTGCCAAGATACACATTTCTGGTTAAACTTCATCATTTAAACATCATGTATTACATTCTATTCATTACTCAATGCTAAATTTCACAATACATGTGTCACAAGATCATAATTTATAGCCTTTTTAGAAATAGAACATAATTATCACTTCAAAACACACACATACACTGCATACACACTCAAATTCACTTCACACCAAAGACACCACAAAGCAACTTAAGGGTAACACAAGTTCCAAAATGCATTTCCAGTGGGAAGGATATCGGTGCATTGCGCACTACACCGAGGGTCCTATCCTTTCCACTAGATTTCTGCACCATAGAACCTACATCACTCAAAGACAAACTAAGGCAACCAAGTACAGACTACACAAACAGACTAACACACCCTTACGAGTACGAGCAACTAGGTCAACACAATGGGCTCATAGTGCCCCAGTGTGCGAACCTGGCTCTGATACCAACTGTAATGCCCCGCCAAGCAAGCCCAAAGGATACATTACATCAAGCATTTATGGTACCAAATTTTATTTTTTTAAGGGGTACTAATATACATCATAATAATCATACATCACATGAAATGAAACTAAACATGAACTACATATAACAAATCCCTTGGGTTTGCAAGACTGCATTACTTTTATAACAACATCATTACATCACATAGATGGTATGTATACACCCGTAACCATAATATAACATGTATATGGACAATATATTAATCAAGAGTAACAATATTACAATGCCGCTTCCCAACATGAATGGGGAAGATACAATAATATAGAATGATACATTTGAAATAAAAGAGTACAAAGCTGCAATACTGGATTCGATTCTGGATCAACTCAGGAATCACTGCAAGGTACAATTTTTCACTTCTTGATCGATGACTGGGGACCCAATGGGGTGCATAGCACGTTCCACCCAACCACGTGGACCCGAAGGCCCACCCCCCGTGCTAAGAGATGACAAGAAAGAACCCCAACTAAACCATCATTCAAAACAGGGATACAAGACTCCACAACAAGAACCACAATAACATAAAGCAATCTCAGCACAAGATATAACCAACACAAGATGTGCCCATCATAAGGAATAACCAATTAAACCATCAACATACAAATGCCGACATGTGCTTCTAGAGGCTCAAGAATTATCATAGCGGAAAACAAAGCATACATAGTTGTTAAAGGAAGAGTGTCATCGCAATGTTGCATGGGTTACCCTGGCGATTCTTCCTAGGTCCCGGCCCCCAACTCGGGTTACCCTAGTGACCTCTTATGAAACCCGGCCCCACATGCAATCCAATGCGGCATCGATTATCTTTCATGAGGACAAGACAATGATTTCGCCATTCCAGGCCTTCTCAACTCATCTCAAGCCCATACAAGCACTTGAGCCACGAGTTAGGCATTCACTTATATCTTGTTAAAGTGTGATTATACCCAAAACCCCTAAATAAATATTATCGTTTTCACTTGATTAACAAACTTCCAATGAGTTACCCTGAGACCACTTAGGGTCCTGCGGCCCCGATGTCCACTCCTGTGAACAACAAACTCTAAAATCACACTCTTTGGGTAAGCCGACATACAAAAGTATAAAATGCCACAAGAACAATCATGTAAAAGCAAGGCGCCTACATCATCCTACATAAAATCTTCGCCAATGGATCAACTTCCAAGTGTAGGCTATATACCCAAATCATCAAAAAGTCGGGTGAAGGCGTCGGCGGCGTGGGGTGCCACGGCCTCTGGATGACTGGCAGGTCCAGGCATGGGACACGGCTCGTCGTGATATCAGAGCTCGGGACTGGCTCCGTTCAGGTGTGGTTAGTGGCGGCTCGAGTTTGAACGATATACCAGTTTGAGGAACACTTGATATGGTGTCATCATGACCGGTGGTGTATGATGGGTGGTGTTAGTGGGTCTGGAATGGATATCATGGTGTTGAATATCTCTCAAATAGGCGATGGTAAAAGCATCATGGCGTAACTTAAAGTTGAATCTCTTAAGACACCAATATATTGTAATTGAGTTCGCAGCTTAAGTGAAGATCGTATGGTAATTTTATATGACATGACAACAAAGCCTCAATACTGAAGGTAATAAGGAAATTTTAATAAAGATAGATCAAGAAAATTTTGTGCGTTTCATACATAATCTAAGAACACAGTAAAGAATTTTTTTATGAGAAGAAACCTGTTTTGGTTGAAAGTTCAAGAAGATTTCATATCAGCGAGGAGGAAAGCGAAGCCACTCAAACATGCATGAAGGTGAGGGCATAAACAATGCACATTGGTTTTGTTGCCATAATTCCTTGATAAGAAGGTTTCCTCTCATGACATGAAATGTCAGATAGTAATGCGCAAAACGGAAGGATGGAAATGCAACGTACAGAACAAATCAACACTGTACTTGTGCAATATCCCCACCATGTTGATAATAAACTCGACACTGCATATTACAACTAAAACATATTGTGTATCTACGAGAATTCACACCTAGTGCTTTGTTTGGCAATAGAAATCATTAACGAGAACCCAAGAACCTATCAAAAGACTCGTTAGGACAAGAGCACAGATATTTGTAGACTCATTGGATGAATGGCATGAGAAGAAAGTTTTTTTTTAGTTGGAGAGATCTATACCGAAATAACACTAGAAATTTGACAAGGTCAATTTGTGATAAAATCATTGGGGAGTTTCCAAAGATGGTGCTCAGATGAGTTGTTGTAGATTGTCAACCGAATCAAGAAGATTATTTAATCCTTAAAAACTTCCTATTATGCTCAAGTGATGCGGCTGAGACAGGTTACTAATGGTTACAGGGAGTTTATTTAATTATGTACTCTGCCTCAACTCTAATTTTTGTAAGAGTGACAAGTTGCCAAGTATATTAGAAAATGGATATTGGAATTTGGAAATATCACCATCTACATGCATTGTTATCATTATTTCAAAGTGTAGCAACTGCGATAGATTGTCAGTAGAATCAAACAGGTTTTTTTTTTTTTTTAACATTTAAACTTCCTGTTATGTTCAAGTGCTTGACTATAGCCAGTTTGACAATGGAATCCAGGAAGATTATTTAAATGCAATGCATAATACTTGATTACCAATAGGATCAGATCTAAATAAATATCTATATATTTATAATACATTTCTAACATTTGATATCCTTAGAATGCAGGTTAAAGCGACCTCTCATCTGGCTAGCGGTGCTAAACTATAGTAATTCCTCACGATAATAGAATATTCCTTGGCTTAAATGCATGGAACAAACTTTGAACTAAACTGAGAGTTGTGGAAAAAGAGAGGAGCAGCGATAGGACAAGGAGAAAAATTAAGCTTTTAATCTTAAGTGAATTCCTCAAATAGAGATTACGCGCGCATCGCTGAACTAACAAACCCTCAATGATCATTCTGTTTGGATAGAACCCAAATCAATATAACTACCATGTTCAAGTGCAGCAGCCGCAATTAACTCACTAGGGAATCAAAGAGATAATTTAAAACTTTAGACTCCCTATTATATTCAAGTGCAACGGCTGCGACTGGTTGCCAATAGAATTAGAGAGATTAATTTAACAAAAGGAGGCGGTGCTACATATGGTTCCATATCATTTACAATATGCTAAGAATATAAGTAAACAACTCAACACCTTCAGATTTATCATAGCCCCAACTCTTATGTCGACGGCTTGCCAGGAAGGGCACCGAATAAAATTTAATTAATATTTATTATCGAAATTCATACATTCCCCATACACAGTGATAGAAATATAAATCGATACAAACCTAAATCAAAACACAACATACTGAATAATTTTTAAGATTTACCTTACAAATTTACCAAATCAATGAGAGGTGAAATTACTGAACAGTGGAAGAACTCTCTAAAGATAAAACTACCAAAAGATTAGCTTAGCGCATGAATGAAACAGGATCTTACTAGACTCAAGATTTTAATTTAAGTGGTAGAATACATCCCTAGGAATGCTGCAAGAGAAATTGCTTTGAGAATTGTGAGCCATTTCATCTTTAAATACAGGGACAATGATTCTCGTGGAAATATGGATGATGGTAAAATAACGGTCTGTGACAAAAGCTCACCCTCAGTATTGAATACAGAGAAATAAAAGAGGTCTTTCTCCAATAATATCAATGCCGAGTTTAGGAGCTTGATCATGGCCGACTAATTTAATGCCAGTTAACTCATAATTCTTAACATGAAACAAAGGGTGATTTAATTTCATTCTTTTCATGAACTCATACAGTGCAGAAATTAGAGTTTGGAAGCAATGGGAACATTAATTACAGGATATATATGATATTTAAAGAAATGTTACAGGGAATTTCTACTCAAGCCATTCCAATTTATGATTCCAAATAAGAGTCAACAGAGTTGTAAGCTAAACATAGAAACCTGTTTGAAACAATTAGCTGGTCTGGAAGTTTGATACAGAGCTTTGTTGTAACACTAGTTTCCAATCTTATGAAAACACTACACTCCCATAACTAATCCCATTGTGCTTGCTCTTCACCTTGATCACCTCCTTCGCCTCTTCCACTCCATTAGAGGTCTTGTTAGCAGTACTCTTCTTTATCTTTATAATAGAAACGTTAGTCTTTCTTCCAGACGACAAGTAAAAGGCAGAAGAACTCCCCTTTAGAGGAGAACTTGCAGAATTATCATACCCCTTCTCTTGTAACCGCCCCCTCTACTAGTACCGACATGCCAGGAAAGAAGTTGTTTTACAACAAGTTAAGCCCCCTAAAAACTTGCTCCAAAGCCAAAATAAATAACGATTCCCTTATCCGCATTAACATGCAACAAGCATGATGGGTAACAACTAACGTTATTCCTCAATTCTCGTACACATCATAGCTCCACCATTTACGGCTTTTCCTTCCAGCTTGTTACAGGTCCGTGCCAACTGTCCTTCCAGATTCAATGGTCAAGGTAAAGAATTCTTGTCTAGTGGTCTAGTATGACAGCATTTTACTTATGTTTCTTTCTGAGCCAGCTTTTTAGTTAGGATTTATGATATGCACACAGAAAGCATGATGGCTATTTTGTCTCCTTAATAAGTACTTGTCTCACTACATTAATGCTGCGACGAGGGTGGTTCGATGGGGACTTTATGGACTGGCCCAAGATTCCAAACCTCAGCACTTATCATCTACAAGAAAAATGGAGAAAAACAGCGTTTAAGACAAGGACAGAATCTGTGGGATCACAAGAATAAAACTGCCGGTCCCAGGGACTGGAGTACGTCCAAAGTTTATCCCTTTTGAAAGTCTCCTAGGGTCCCATGAAAGGAAACCAACTTTGGCTCACAATCTCCTATTAAAAAGAAGAAAGGGTGGGTTATAGTTGTTAGCTACAAAACCAAACCTTTAGCGATTTAATGTTTCTCCCCCTAGCCTTCTTCAAGTTCTCTAGGGGTTAGATTTTGTGAGAACCTCATTAGCAACATCATTGTTATCTAAACCACTACAGATATCGAGAGATATATATATATATGATTCCTAGTTAACAAAACAATCAAACAAGGACAGTAATCAATTACACATGACTTTATGGTCAAGATGAAGTACAGAGGGGGTATTACAACAGCTATATGTGATGATGGTTGACTCCTGCTTATGTTAATATCAAGTTAATTAGATGCATGGTTAGTTTGTTCATCAATTACATTCAATCTTACATGTATGAATTTGATGTTACACTATGTACAATTGTTTGATATATTGTTCATTTTGAATCAACTCAACTACATGCATGGTTAGTTTGTTCTTCAATTACAATCGATCTTACATGTATGAATTTGTTGTTACACTTTGTACCATTGTTTGATATGTTCATTTCCAATTAGCTCAATTAGATGCATGGTTAGATTGTTCATCAATTACACTCAATCTTACATGTATGGATTTGTTGTTACACTATGTACAATTGTTTGATATGTTGTTCATTTCGAATCAGCTCAACTAGATGCATGGTTAGTTGTTCTTCAATTACAATCAATCTTACATGTATGCATTTGTTGTTACACTATGTACCATTGTTAGATATGTTGCATATGCACAATATGCATATGCATATATGCAATTGTTGTATGAAGTTAAATTTCAATATGTTGTTTGAGAAATGGTATTAACATAAGTAGGAGTTAGCATATGGTTAGTATGTTCTTCATTTGTTGTATGAAGTTATATTTCAGTATGTTGTTACACTATGTACCATTGTTAGATATGTTGCATATGCATATGCATATATGCAATTGTTGTATGAAGTTAAATTTTAGTATGTTGTTTAAGAAATGGTATTAACATAAGTAGGAGTCAGCATATGGTTAGTATGTTTTGCATTTGTTGTATGAAGTTATATTTCAGTATGTTGTTACACTATGTACCATTGTTAGATATGTTGCACATGCATATGCATATTGAATATATGAAAATATACATATGCATATATGCAATTGTTGTATGAAGTTAAATTTCAGTATGTTGTTTGAGAAATGGTATTAACATAAGTAGGAGTCAGCATATGGTTAG
>VDFB02040167.1:0-22672 GCA_007258455.2 Sequoia sempervirens | reverse complement strand
AAAAGCTTGATGAAATAATTAAAGGTCAAAGAACTGATGGTGACAAGCGAGGTCTTGGCTATGAATTTCAGGAGAAAGTTCCAAATTTGGACAAAGAAATTTTGGAGAAAGGAATTCTGAGCAAAGGAGATTTAGGCAAGGAAATCAGATGAATAGAGCTAGAGGAAATCTGGTAAGACAACCAAATGCTCAAAGACTCAATGGTTACTATTTTACTTGTAATAAATTCGGCCATATGGCTTCTTAGTGTATAAGTAGGATGAATTCAAATGGACCATCATTCTCAGGCCAGTGCTTCAATTGTAATAAGTTTGGTCATAAGGAAAATGAATGCATAAATGTGATGAACAATTTCCATAGAGATGTTAGATGTTATGCATGCAATCAACTTGGGCATATCATTGACCAATGCATATCAAGGCAAAATTAGTGGAACGGTAAGTCTGGACAGAGAAATGTTGTGTGTTACCATTGTAACAAATTTTGCCACACCGCTAGATTATGTTGGAGTAGAAGAGGTCTGGTAAATCAAAACTCATAGCAGGATGTTAAGAGAAAAGGAAAAGTCACTATAGATGTGATCAAGAGGCAAATGCAGAAGAAATGGGTGAAGAAGAATCCCACTATTGAAGAAAATGTGCCAGCACCAAAATCTGCTTTTGGTAATTCCTTCGGGAATTATTTTTAGGCCTTTGGCCTAGGGGGAGTTGTCAAGAAAATCTCTTAACCCCCTGTCGGTAACTGACACTGAAATGTGGATGAGTTTAGAAGGTGCACATATTCCTTTGAAATGTTGCTCAATCAATTGGAGAAAGTATCATATAGTATTGGTGATCCATAGAAAAATTATCTGTCACTATGCATGGAACAGGGTAACGGATGTGCTAGGGTTAAAGAATTTATTGTGACAAAAAGGGGTAGGTGTGTGAACGATAAAAGGGAATTTTATCCTTCTTTTGTCACTTTGCATTTTGAAAGTTTGAAGAGCCTTGGAGTGAACTTTGTTGGATTGAGGTGAGATTCAAGTGTGAAGAAGAATCAATAATCAAACCCTGATCCATTGAAAAGGTATTTATAAGAAAACCTGTGAATTTGTGAATTTGTGAATTTGCAAAAATGGCCACTCCATTGGTAGTAGAAGTCAAGGACAGGCCCCATCCAAAGTTCAAATGGCATCCTTATAAGTCTGTTGAGATCGAGCCCCTTAGTGTATTTTCGTTTATACCATATGGTGTCTTGCATACTGAAGAAATTAGGGCTTACATTCATGCCAATATTGAAGAGTTAGGAAGCTCACAATTGTTGAATTCGTATTCCAACCACATAATTGGAGAATATTTCACTGTTAAGCTGGAATACAAAACCATAGAAGAGAAGTTCACACAAATGGTAAAATTTCCCATATTTGAGGAAAGTGAATGGGTAAGATATATTTTGAGTCAAGTTCATGTGGCTAAATATAACTTTCAAGATTATGAAGGAGGCTATAAGTGCAGTCACAGGTCTAAAATCCTTTGGTGGATTGCCAATCCTGAAATCTATAAAGAATCAGAAGGTCGCTGATGCAATAGGTGCACATTTTGATAGAAGGGCAATGACAATCAAGGGCACTATTGAAGTGGATGTCAAATTTGTATCAATGGTCATTGGGTACAAGGCTTACCACTCCAGCCGAGTTAATTCAGTATCTGGTACTGCCATTTATGTAGCCTATCAGATGGTGAAAGAGAATCTAGATTACGACTTGTGTGAGCTACTCAAAGGTTAGCTGATGGAGAATCTAGCTAAGATCAAGAAGGACAAAAAGAATACTTTCAAGTATGGTAATTTGTTGCTATGTCTATTCTTTTACTTCATGAGTGAGGTTTTGGGTGTTGGGAAAGTTTGTTGGTAGAATGATCAGCCTGTAGTTGTTCAAATAAGAGATATTTTTGTATGGGTTTGGTGACAGACAAACCATAGCAACTGCTCTCTAGGGGTATTTCAAAAAAAATCAGAATATGATGCATGCTAGAGAAAGAATTCTGACCTCAATTGTAGAGAAGTACAAAGATACAATTTGCTTCATGGTGGATATTGACCAATGCCTAATGGAAGCTGCTAATCCCAAAATAGTATGGATTATGCCTATGGGATATGAAGTTGAGGAGAACATCTTGGAGATGTATGCAGAACATTTGTTGGGCAAACCTTGGGATCTGGAAGAAGAAAGGTTTGGTACATATGCCGAAAAGACTATGCAGTTGCATGATGAGCTGAAAAAGCCTAAGCTTATCAGAAGAGTAAGAAAGGAAGTGGAAGTCATTGTAGAAAGTTTTGGGATATTTGTAGATGCATTGAAAGAAGCCAAAAGGAAGAGAGATGAAGCTAAAGTTGGGAAAGAGCTAGCAAGAGCTAGTCTGGGAGCATCCTCTGCCTGCACTAGATCTGCAAAGAATTCTCCATCCCCAGTCAAGCCAGTTCCTGTGCAAATTGAAGATAAGGCTTCTGGTAAGAGGAAGAAGAACAAGAGCACCAGAACCTGTGAAGTTTTCTCAAAAGATGAGGAGACTGATACAGATGAATATGTGATAGAAATGAAGGCTACCAGAACTCAGGCTACAAAGTTATCCAAGGGTAAATCCTTCGATGAAGAGGAGAAGGAAAAGAAGGAAAAGACTAACAAGCCAGGTATGTCAGTTGAAGAAGTTGAGAATGTTGTTGTTAAGGATGGAAACCTCAATTCCCTCTACCAATGGTATGGAAGTTTTGATGAATCAGGTCAAAGAATTCTTGAGGAAGCAACAATAAAGCATTTGAATATTTTCAATAAAGTTCTTGTTGAAATTATGTTTGGTTTACCTAAGAGTCTGTATGATGTTTTGGAGATGAGAAGAGTAGCTGCTAGAATAGAAGAAGAAAATATGAGAAAGAGAATTCTTGCAGACTTGTGTCCTGAAATGTCTATTAAGGAGAGGAATTCACTCCTGAACAAAGATAAGGAGTTCAAAAGCAAAACAAGGGTAAATAAACTGATGATTGGTGAAATTGGTGTTGTTGTTGATGAAACAAAGAAAATTCTAGAAGCTTTCCTATCAAGGAACAAGGTCAATGTTGAGGAAGTGAATGTTGAAGGTGATGTATCTAATCTGGTACATGTGGAGGTGAATGTAGATACTGAAAATATGTAAATTCCTCCTGTTGTGGATAATACATAGGTACCTATGGAGACTGAAGCTCCTAAGGTTGTTGTAGCTGAGGAGATGCAAAATGAAGAAGTTGAAGCTCTTAAAGGCAATCAAGAAATAATTTCTGAAGAACCAGGAGTTGGAGAAGAAAAAGTTCAGGTAAAGGAAATTCCAGTGGATGCAAGACACTACCGAGGCAGTGAAGAAATTTCTAGTGGATCAACAAGAAGAGTTTGATCCTGAATTGGTTGAAGGTCCAATCAATCTATCCACCCTATCCCCAATTCAGAAAATGAAATTTGCTTCTTTTGCCTAGGCAAAAGGCAGAGAAGAATTGTTGAAGTCCCACATTGAGGACAATGAACTTTTGGGTTTTGCTTCTAGAGTTTTGGAGAAAATTATGCCAACTCATGCTAAGGATCCATCAGGTTCCCCTTTCGGTGAACTGAAGAAGCTCATAAATTTGGTAAGTACTCACTTTGAGTCTCTTGAGAGATCAACCATTGTTAAAGTACAAAAAGAGTTTGACAGAAGAAGGTTTAGTAGGTTGAAGCAAATGATTGCAAATGATAAAACTCTGTTAGCCACCTGTATGAAGAATATTCAAGGTTCTCTAACTAAAGGTGGAAAATCTTATAAGTCATGTTTGGTTTTGTCCAAATTTATTGAAGTCGATGAAAAGCAGGTGAAGGATCTTGAAAAACAATTGGCTACTATTTTTTATGCTTTTGATCCGTTAGCTGGTGATATTGGTAAGCAAGAAGGTCAGGTAATATCTCTGTTTGACAAAATAAGAAGCTTGAAGCATGAAAATGACAAGATTGTAGGAAGAGTAAGTGAGCTCAAAGGACTAATTGGTCCAGAAATTGAAATAATGGCAAGTGCTTTAAAGGAAGCCAAAGATGTTATGGCAGCCGGTGACCCAATGAATCTTGAGTCTACATAAACTCAATCCTATTTTCTTTGTGGTCACATAACAATTCTAGAGAATTTCAAAAGGGTTTGGGACACAAATCTAAGTGTGTTGAAGAAATATTTTGTAGATGTTTTCAAATTTGTGTAAGTCACAAGATTATGCTTGTATAGTTTGAAATTTTGGCATTTTTTCAGTTCCCTAGTTTTTGCCATTGATGTCAAAGGGGGAGAGTTGTACAGTGAAAAATGTACATTCATCTTAGGGGGAGTTGCAATTTGGAGCTGAGATTGAAGATTCTTTTTGAATTTTTGAGGTGGCACTGTAATTCATGTTGGTATTGATCTGGCATTTTTCACTAAGTGTTGCCATCAATGCCAAAGGGGGAGATTGTTGGAAAGAGACACTAAAAATGTTATTCGGTGCTGTCATTGATGGAAACCCTAGTCAGTGATTGGATCCGCACATTATTAATTGCTCATACCGACATATAGTTTGAAGACAGTCTAGAAGAACAGAGCATCTGACAGATTTGTGTTCATCAACTCACATGCAAATTTTTCGTTGATATTTTGAGTTGTGGATCTCAGGAGAGGTTGATCAATGCATGTCTTGTGTTTTTTGAAATCTTAGTGCCTCGTATCAAGTTGTGTGCAAGTTTGGAGATCTGGTTGGATATTTTTTTGTTCATCTATGTGTGATAGTCGACCCAGTTGATATAATATGTCACAGATATTCAAGGAGTGTTTGTTCAAGTGTTTTTGTGTTTGTGCATTTTTATTTTTGTCCGAGCTAAGTTGTGGCCAACCGTTGTGGATGCGCATTGAATATTTCTCATGATTTGAGCCGATAGTTGCAAATGCTTTTCTATTTTGTTGGAGCTGACTTGTAGCGATTAAATATTTAGTCACGAATATATATATATATATATGAGATCAATTATATCATTTCGAGGTATGTAGAAGGTGTGTCGATGTGTGTTGCAAATGTCAAAAGGGAGATTAAGCGATTATGCATAGTTTCACTTGTGCATTAAAGATTTTGTGGTGTGAGTCAGAGCAGAGCAGAGCAAAAATGTAGAATCAGTCTAAAGGATAGAAGATCGACTACTGAGCCTAACCAAAACTATAATCTAGCATTTGTAGATGCTATTCTCTCAATTCATTTTATTTTGGATCTATTCCAAATCTTTGTAAGGCAGTGTGCCTTTCTATTTTGAGCAATGAGCTCTAGGCAGTGCGCCTGAATGCAAGTGCATTCCCATATTGTAATCTTTCTTTTGGGTATACTCAGAACATATTGTGGATTGGCCATCCACCATGGTTTTTCCCCTAATAGGATTTCCACATAAAAATCTCTATGTTATGGTGTTGTGGTTTCTTTCTTTCTATTTCTGCATATTACTCTTGGTTGAATGTTCTAAGTGGATTAAAGATTAAAATATTAAAGTTATTTTTTGCATAACACCGATTCACCCCCCCTCTGAGTATTGCTTGTTTCCAACATGGAGAAGTGGAAACCATCACTTGAGAAGCAATCACAGGGGTAGCAATGGCTATAATGGCAGTATCAAAGGCAACAGGTGGAGATTTTGGTTGCTCTGCCTCTAGTTCTTCTAACTCATGGAGCGGATCCTCCTGAATGGTAGGCATTTATGTGAAAATACATGATTTCTTATGTTTCTTGGAAGGTTCACCTTCTGAAGCCTTTCTAGCATACACCTTAGGCTTGGGCTATTGTTTAGCAGTTTCTTTTCTCTTCCTCGACCTGGTGGATGCAGGAGATTTTTAAGTCTCTCCTAATGGGGCAACAACTATCCCATTGTTTGTTTCGCTTGTTGACTCGTTCTCAAGCTCTCCATATGTTAGGGTAACCCCCTGTAGCTTCAATTGGGAAATTTTCCAATCAATCCACTCTTTTGTTCTTGCCTCAATTGGCTTCATTGGGATATCAAGGTCACTAACCTCTTCCTCCTTCCAATCAATCAATAGCAGTGGGAGATTGGCAACTGCAGCATACTAAGGATCAATCACTGTATTTTCATCCTCCACCACCTGATCCAGCACAAGGAACAAATTAAATTTCTTGACAAAACATGTCATCATGCGCATATAGTGCCTCATTTGAACTTCCTTTTCATCCCTACAATTGGCCCAAAAGTCTTCAACATCATGCACATGGGTGTGTTCAGCTACAACCATCTTCTTAAGTTTACCATAGGGGTCCATCTATAGTTAGGCAGTGTAGAACTCTAGGTGGTATTCCACAAGCTCTTTTTCTGTTTGATCTACACATTGGGATGTGTGGAGTTCATACATCCCCTGGCCAAAAGAAAGAGGATAAGGAATCCCTGCCTTATGTTTGTTGTTGAGAAGGGCATGTGCTCGCTGCAGCTACCTAGAGAGCTCTAGCAATATTATCCGGTCATTTGGATATTGCGACAACTTGTATGGTTTCTCTAAGAAACCTTTGGCTCGAATGTATGTGAACTTAGGGAATTGTATGTGTAAGTGTGGAAAATGTAAACTAAATACAATTAAATACACCTCTTAATGAAACATTGTATCAAAATTAAACAAGAATTAAACTAATTTAAAATAGAGAAAAGCTTGAATGCGTCTCATTGTCTCCTATCTCTAAATATTTATCAAATTACAGAAGCTCTCAGATTTGTAAGCACCGTAACTGTTTAAAATTCCTATCTAGAGAACGGAATGGATGCTAAATGTTGTGATGTGATGATTATTAATGAATTCTAGATGATATGATGCTACTGTAAATGACGCTTGATGGATGAAAGCTACAGTAAAAAGAAACTATGATGTTGTTGTGATATGAAATCTATTGATGCCATGATACTATGATGATACTAAAATTCCAATGCTAAATGATTACTTGGTTGCTTGATTGCTTGAGTACTAATTCCTGTAGAGTAAGTTTGCATGAAAGATGATAATTCTTGAGTGATTTTGATGCTTCAAAAGGTTGTATATATAGATTTTCGGCAACAGTTTTGTACAAGGGTAACACAACAGAGGTTGAGATTCAATCTGTGGATTTTGAATGGTATGAGATGAGAAGGTGGAGCTGATCATGGGAGATTGTTCCTCCCCATGAAAACACCAGGCAAGATGAGAGGAAAGATTTGAGGCAAAAGATTGAGAGGATTTCCTGTAGGTTTGTCCCCGAGGCTCTTCCCGTGAATGCCAGTTGCATTAATTAGATTTGAAAAATCTAATTTTATTGGTGAGTGAATAGAGGGATTAGATTTATGCTCTTATTTAAATATTTTTGATTTATTTAAATTAGCAAAAATAAAGATAAATAATTTAATAAAACAAACTATAGAAGTTGTTTATTAAATTATAATAGAAGGAATATGATAATTAAATTAAAGATTTTAGGATATCTTTATTTAATTAAGAAAAAATGTGATGAGATAATTAAATAATACCAACTATTGAAGTTGTGTATTTAATTTTAGGATAGAATTGATGGATAAAGTATAGAAGAAATAATAATGATAATAATTTGTAGACATCAAAAAAGTGTCCTCTTACGATACCTTGTCACAACATTGCATCATTTAGACACCTTGTATCATGTTTTTCCCTAGGTACGCATGTCATCATCTAATTAGTTAAATAAATCTTATTTATTTGATTAATTTCATTTATTCTCTTCCTATGCATAATCCATCCATTAATCCATCCATTCCTCTAATGTTAATTAAATAATTTATATTATTTAATTAATTAAATCATTTCTATTAATTCTTCTAATGTTAATTAAATAATTTATATTATTTAATTGATGAAATCATAAATCCAACATTGATTAAATAAATCAAATATTATTTAATTAATAAAATATTAAAAATATCTTCTCGTTTTCTTTCCACAATCTGAACTCATGTGTATCTAATTAATTTATTTAATTAGATAATCCATCAATTATCCTTCTCATCTTTTTCAGGATTTATTTCCTTTGAAAGAGAATCAAAATCTTTCTATCTTTTCACATCTTATCTTATCTTGTTTTAATTCCTTTAAAATAATAAATCAAAATCTTTCTATCTTTTGAAAATCTTATCTCATCTCATTGTATATCCTCTTTTGTCAAAAATAAAATCCTTATCAATCTTATCAAATCTTATCTCTGTCCACATCAAAAACTCTATAAATCTAACCTTTCACAGGCCATTTGCATTGAATCTTCAGACATCCTTATGCTGTCAAAATCATTCTTCTATCTTCTATCCATCATCATCTATCATCTTCATCAGATCGTTATGCTACAGAATTGAGCAACCAACATTCCTTCAACAATCAACCTTCAAAATCTTGCATCCTTGTGCAGGTAGAGAAGAGCCATGGAGATCAATCAACTCTAGTTTGAAAATCGGTTTGCACGTTCTTTATTTATTTTTATTTTCATTCTAGTTTGTGCTTCATGGTGCTTGATAGGATTTAATTAGTTTATTGTTTTCAAAACATTTAAACCTTTGGATTCATTCCTATCTACATTTTGGCGCCCACCGTGGGGCCCGAACCCATAAGACTATTGCGCAGGGTTCTGGTTTCACTAGATTTTCGTGACTAATTAGTTTTGGTTGCAGGTATGATCTTGAAAATTTATTTCTTTTAAATCTTGTTGCAAATTTAACAGTATTATTTTCTTATTTCTCGGTGGTCATTGGTTGCAAGGTTAGGCCTCATTTATTTTGGGTCAATTCCTGTAGCCTACTATCAAACCCTAATCTGCAATCGTAGTATCCAGGTTTCATCCCTTTCCGCTGCCTCTGGAGTTTCCCATCCACATCTATGTAAACCCTGACTCCACTTCATAGGTCATCGCTCCTTATTCCTCCATCTGTTCAACACCCAATCACCACCATTGAAACTCAGGTCAACATCTCCTCTCCACCGAATCTCCTTAGTCGTTGTCTCTACGTTTCCTTTCCATTTATTTTGAATCCTTAATTGAAGCCTTCCACCGGCATTAATAAATCTCCCATCTACCACTCTCAAGTCTTCGTCACTGCCTCTAATCCAACATCCAATGCCATCATTCACCTTAAATCTCCACCCTCCTCCTCCTCTCCTCCTCCCACACCATACTTCTCCATGCCTTTTCTTAGCATCCCCTCTTCTTCCAAAGTCCATTTGCTTCAAGGTGCCCATCGAATATAATATATGATGCATCCTTTATAATCTACAGTCACCATTTTAGCTCGTCACATGCCTTACAACCAAAAGCCCATCATATTCCTTTCCACAAAAACTCTCACCAAGCGTTGCTCTGAAACATTTCTCGTATGGTCTCTTCGGCGTTCTTCACAACTCTTCCAACAATAGGTAGCTAGATCGATCACTGTAACAGAATTTGAATTGGAGATTTGAATTCATACTTGTGTATAAAGACACACATATGCAGTCAAACGCAATTTGGGCAACAAGATGACAAAGTAAGGACAAACGTGGTTACTCTGTGGAGTGAGATTTTTTTTAGAACTTCCATTGTTCATGGCAGAATCTTGAAGATTCAATTGTACATCTCCAAGCGGAAAATCCACTGAGCTTGCATGTGATGCATTTTTTAAGGCGAATGTTTACATAGTTGACATGCAACTTGATTTTCATCAAAATTGTGTGTTGAGGGCTTGTCGCGGCTAAGCAGGGAGTATTTTATTTGCATTTGCTTTGGTTTTGATTTTAGGGTTAGTTTTGAATTAATTTTGATTTTAGAATAAATTTAGATTTAATATAAAGTCTGAGTTAGTTTTGATTTTTAAAATTTAGATTTTTAATTTTTTTAAAGATTTTTTTTAGATTTTTAGGTTATTAATTAGATTTTATTTAGATTTAAATTTTAACTAGATTTATTTTTTTAAATTTAATTTTGATTCTTAATTCAATTTAGATTTTCAATTTTAGTTTAGATTTTAGAATAGATTTTTTTAATCTAGATGAGCTAATTTTAGATTAATTTCTAAAATAGCTTAGATTTTTAACTTTTTAATTTCGCTAGATTTCTAATTTCTAATTTAATTTAGCTTTTTAACTTTTTAATTTAGTTTAGACTCCTAATTTTTAATTTTGTTATATTTTTAATAGATTGCATGCTTTGGGATCTAATCACACTTTTGCTTGCACGTTTGTGTTTCTTCTTCTCTTGGTGACTTGTCGGTGAATCATACAGAGCTTGAAAAACATTTGGATTAGTCACAACATCAATTTGGAAAGTGAAAATAACCAGGTGCACTCATTTCATCTATCATGGTTTAATCATTGTTTGCAAACACATTTGGATTTGGGATCTTAAAATGAATCTTGTTTTCAATCACATAACAAAAATTGGGTCTAAAATTAACCATTGTCTTCCATCACATCTTGATTTGGGATCTAAAAAGAACGAGTGCTTCCATTGTTTTTGTCCACACATTTCATTTCTAAGGTCAATTAACAACTGCAAGTGTGAATCAAGTGTGTGTGCTCATAAACACCTCACTTGGTTTGCTTTTTTCAAACCCTCCCTAGGAGGCCTGCTAAGGGATTTCATCACCCCTGGGGATGACCTCAATTCAAGTGTGAATCGAAAGACATGCTTTTTTGGAAGTTAAAATCTTGTCACTCTTGGCTAAGCCCCAAAGAACTTTATACCTTTGGGAAGTGAAGGTGAAGGGTGGGTTACCCCTTTCTCCCAGCTGTGTGGCAGGATTTTTTCTTTCAAATCATTCCTTAGTCAACCTTGTGCAAACTAGCTTGAGACCTAATTGGCCATACCCACTTGACTAGTTCTAGGACTTGTTGATGTGTATTCTTCAAGTGTGTGCTTAATAATCACATTCATAATTTAAAATTCAAACTTTCTTATGTGTCTTGCGTGTGTGATTCATGTGTGTGTGTGTGTGATCATTCATTTAAACATTTCCAAATCAAGCTAAACACCAAACACATAAAGACAAGTCACTCTACACGTTCTTCCAAGACATTCATATCTCATCACTTTCATCCTAATCAATCAAGTCATCCAATCTAATCATTCCACATCATCACCATCACCAACCCGATCCTGGTCACCACTTGTCAAAATGATCATAATCATAAACAAGCCCAATCCTAATCATAAGCCCAAAATCATAATCCAAGGGGGCTATCCATCTAGGCTAAATCATGAGACAAAACCTAAGCCTGAAGTCATAATTCAAGGAGTCTCTTTCTCTAGTTCAAATCATGAAACAAAACCAAAACATAAAATCAGACTTCGAGGGGCTTCTCCTTCCACCTCATACCAATCTAATACATCCACTTCTTCATATGTAAATGCCACATCAACCTATCAAGCCACATCACAACAAACACATGTGAACTTAAGTTCTACCTTGCAACAAGGCCAAACTTCCTCAAGTCTTGATGCCACTTTCGACAAGGGAAACACCAATCTAGTTCATGCACCCTTACCATCATCCAATCAAAACCAAAACCCTAAGCCCACACCTTCCACCCATACACCTACAAAGGATGTGACCTAAAGGCTACTAGCAAGGAATCAAACATTGCCATGCCATCCAACTCATATTCTTGAACATACAAAAGAGTCATCAAACATCATGCCAATTCCTTCAAGCCAACCATGTCATCCACAACCCCTTGAGCCAATTCCATAATCTCCCCTCGTAAGTCCAAGTCACCCTCTATTATGCTCCTATGTTGTTGACCATCAAGAACATGACAAGTCTCTCCATGAGAAATCCCCTTCCACCTCCATTCAAATAAGCCATGAGGTATGTCAAGAGCACAATCCTAAACATGAGAAAACATTACCCCCTCATCCACATAAAGATCAACACCCTCCCAATGATTCCATTCATAACATACCTAATACTATTCATGATCAATCTTTCATCTTTGATCAAGACCCATTTTATGATCAAGAAGACCATGATGATCCCCTTAGCCAACTTTATGCATTCCATGGTCAAGAGCTTTCCACCTCACCCATCCATGATACACAAACATCCACTTCCCATGATGAGACATATGCCTCCCCAACACACATAGAAGATCAAACAAATACCTTGGATCTAAGTGAAGACAATGCTAATCAAGATCCTAATGATCCTCCATCACCCACTATGGACCCCATTGAAAGTCCTCCATCCTATCCTATTGGCCTCTCCACCCTCATTCATGAATGCTCCTCCTTAGAACAACAACAACCATTATCTTCTCCATCCAATAAGGAACTTAGGTCTAGTGTTTCACCTACACCTAGTCCCATCATCCATTGCACACTCCAAAATATGAACCACCAAGGTAAAGGTCTAGACCTTCATGAACAAGGTATTTTGGAGCCCATCCATGTCAAAGTCCCTCCACGCTCTTATGGCCTTGGACATACACCCCAAGGACAACAACCTAAATATGTTGGTACTTCCTCCATGCATCCCAAGTCCACCTCCTTTCATCATAAATCCTATCATATCCCTAAAACATATGTTGCCACCCCCCCTCCATCATCCTACAAATGTCAAAAGCATGTGAGCATACACTTTCCATCATCAACTTTGCCACCATTGCTTCCAACTCCTAATATCCCTCCATCCACTTTACCACCATTACTTCCAAGTCCTAATATCCCTACTATTCAATCCTCTTATCCATTTATCCATAAATACCCTAACATTCCTAATCATTACCAATAAATGCACGCATTGTATAAACATGAAGCTTCCACCCATTCCACCATACCCATGGGATTCAAAAGCAATAATTTCAATGCCTCTACCTATAAAGTAAAAAATCGTAAGGGTTCTCATGCCTTAGGACATCAATACAAAAAGTCAAAGCAAAATACATCCAAAAAGTTATATAAGCCCATACCTCCAAAAGTAAAGGCCACAACTAAATTGGTTTGGGTACCTAAGCAAAAGGAAAGCAAGTTAAATGAGGAATCTACATTACAACAATCCCAACCATCCCTTTCCACCCCACATTCCCACTCCATTCAAAAATTTCAAATTCCTAAAACCCACAAGCAAAATAAAAGTCATAAAAATACTAAGTCTATGTGGGTACCAAAAACACTTCATCCCTCCACCTCCTAAGCAAACATCTTCATTGCTTCCTACACCCCATCCACATCAAAAACTTCAACATTTATCATAGTGTGTGCAACCATTGGTCATGGTTCCCTTCCATTTCCCGATAATTCCACATACCTCCATCTCCCCAGCCTTCACGCATTATCCTACATATCTCCCCCTCCATCTTCCTATGGTCCATGCTTTTGCATAAACCTTTCATCCATCCTTTTGCACAAGTCCTATTCAATCCACATCATGATCCACTATTTCCCATCCATTCTTACATAAGACCATCATAATCCATTATCTACTTACTCGATTTCTCTTTCATGTCATCCCTTACCAACATCTATGAGCATAATGACATTTGACATGGTCAATGCAATGGCATACATATCTAGTGGGACTATCACCTTTCACGGAACTAGACACTTGAGTCCCTCCTATCCATATTCGCCTTCTCCTATCCAAAAATTCAAAATAAACAAAAAAAATAAAAAAAATGAAAAAAAGAAAGAAGTGAAGACAAATCCCTTCATCCAACGGTGAAAACCTGGTAAACAGGCACCCTAGATAAGTACCATGATGAAAACCTATCAAATAGGCATCATGTGTAGGTTGACCTTCTATGCCACTTACACTTGGGGGCACAATGTCTTATCTATCCAACCTATCATTTTCATGTCATATCATTTCCATCCTACCTACCATCTTTAGCCATCATATTAAGTCCATTCATACATCCCTATCATATTGAGTCCATCCATCCACCCTTCTTCTTTTGATTTTGGTGAAGATATAGGAGCAAAGGTTGAAATATGTTTTGGGTATCTCTTGGCATACCTCATCCTATCTAAACCAATCATGTCATTATCCTGTTGTCATACATTTTGTCTAGAAACATCCTAAATCTTGTACCTAGAATGGGGCATGTTATTCCTATGCGACATAGTCTTTGAAAATCACATCCTTTCTCTCCTATGATGCATACATCCATTCCATTCACTATGACCTATCCTTTATATCCATTCATCTATCGTGCGTCTTTATCCCATCACCCACCCTTTCATCCATCAATCCCATCTATCTCCTTGCATCTAGACTTGGTTTTCCCCTTGTCATTGGTCTCTAGCACAAAGGCTACTCAAATTTTCATCCTTTGACACATCAAAACATCTCAAAATTCCAAAAAAATCAAAACATCTCAAAAGTCCAAAAAAATTCAAAACATCTCAAAAGTCCAAAAAAATTCAAAACATCTCAAAAGTCCAAAAAAAAATCAAAACATTTCAAAAGTCCAAAAATAATAACATTTCAAAATCCAAAAAGAAAACATTTCAAATGTCCAAAAAATCAAAACATTTAAGTCCAAAAAAAATCAAAACATTTCAAAACTCCAAAATCAAAATAAAACAAAAACAAAAAAAATCAAAATATCCCCAAAACTACAAAAAAAAAAATATCCAACAAAAATCCAAGCAATAAAATCAATACATCCAATCACTTCTTCCAATTTCATCTACTTAATTCATCACCTCAATCCAATCATTCAACCAAATCAATCATCTACATCAAAACCATTGCATCCAATCAACTCAATTGAATCAATCCAAGCCATAATCCAAATGCACGTCAATCCTTAATCCATACCAATCAAGTCAATCAATCTTGTCAAATTATCCAAACACATCCTTTGGTCTTGATCCTAATCTTGTTGTAAACCCAATCAATCAAAGTCAATCAGTCAATTATCAATCATCCTTGTGTTGATCTAGGGATATGTCACTCCCCGCAATGACAACACTATCATCATCAACCAATCCATCAATCAATGGTTTATAGCTTGATAGGGGCAATACCTTGTTTGTTTTTGAATCATTTGTGCATACTTGCTTGCTTTCTTGTGTGTGTTATCATTTTATCTTGCATTTGTATCAAATCCATATCATTCCAGCTAATATTCATATCTTGTGCATGTTGGAGTATCTTTTTGCAGTATCCTTTGTATTTGAGGTCATATCATACCTTTTGTGCATTAGGACTTTAATGCTCTAAGTTTACTTCCTCATATGTCTAGACAAGGTTGTATTATGTTGGGGCATGAGACACATCGTCACCTTGGTCCTTATATCTTGGTGCATAATGTCTAGTTCTATATCAAACATCATGGTTGCTCACCTTCATTGCAACATAACGTATCATTCATCTCCTTCATCCACTTCCTATCTTGCATCATTCATCTTATTCCTCTCTTTATCAAATCATTTCATTTCGAGAGTCTACCCGTGTTTATTCAACCTGCCTATCCTCTCGAGGGGGCATCACCATCATCATCCTATCTTTCTATCATTATCCATTTTCCTCTATCCATACCTTAACTTATTTGAAATGATGTTACTCGACACAAATATCATCATCTCGAACATCATCTCAAAGAGAGGCAAAATGTAGACATCAAAAAATTGTCCTCTTACGATACCTTGTCACAACATTGCATCATTTAGACACCTTGTATCATGTTTTTCCCTAGGTACGCATGTCATCATCTAATTAGTTAAATAAATCTTATTTATTTGATTAATTTCATTTATTCTCTTCCTATGCATAATCCATCCATTCCTCTAATGTTAATTAAATAATTTATATTATTTAATTAATTAAATCATTTCTATTAATTCTTCTAATATTAATTAAATAATTTATATTATTTAATTGATGAAATCATAAGTCGAATATTAATTAAATAAATCAAATATTTATTTAATTAATAAAATCTTAAAAATATCTTATCGTTTTCTTTCCACAATCTGAACTCATGTGTATCTAATTAATTTATTTAATTAGATAATCCATCAATTATCCTTCTCATCTTTTTCAGGATTTATTTCCTTTGAAAGAGAATCAAAATCTTTCTATCTTTTCACATCCTATCTTATCTTGTTTTAATTCTTTTAAAACAATAAATCAAAATCTTTCTATCTTTTGAAAATCTTATCTCATCTCATTGTATTTCCTCTTTTGTCAAAAATCAAATCCTTATCAATCTTATCAAATATTATCTCTGTCCACATCAAAAACTCTATAAATCTAACCTTTCATAGGCCATTTGCATCGAATCTTCAGACATCCTTATGTTGTCAAAATCATTCTTCTATCTTCTATCCATCATCATCTATCATCTTCATCAGATCGTTATACTGCAGAATTGAGCAACCAACATTCCTTCAATAATCAACCTTCGAAATCTTGCATCCTTGTGCAGGTGGAGAAGAGCCATGGAGATCAATCAACTCTAGTTTGAAAATCGGTTTGCACATTCTTTATTTATTTTTATTTTCATTTTAGTTTGTGCTTCATGGTGCTTGATAGGATTTAATTAGTTTATTGTTTTCAAAACATTTAAACCTTTGGATTCATTCCTATCTACATAATTAAATAAAACAAAGTATTTAATTTTGTTTATTTAATTAAGAGGGAAATAACATGATAAAATAGAAGAATTAATAGTGAACTTAATATAAATAAATATTTCTATTTATTTACTAAGTATATGAATTTAGGATTAATTAATCAAATAAGTCGTATTTAATTAATTAGATTCTCCAAACCATTTTTAGGTGTCTACATTTTGCCCCTCTTTGAAGTGATGTGTTTACGCATTGCTTCAAAGAAAATTTTGTGCTGCTACTGCTAGTATTGACAAGAATTTTTTCAAAATGCCCCAGACATGATTTTCAATTGATTGATGGATATATGCCCCCTCGGGAGATAAATTAATGATTTTTTTTATTTTTTATTTTATTTTATGGAATTTTTCAAATTTTTTATGATTTTTCTGATGATTTGATGAAAATTTGATGATGAAATAATTTATCTCCTGATAATTGATGTAGAAAGTTTCCCCTGTGATGAAATATGAAATAAGCATCCTTGTGTTTGATGATTTTCGATTGTGTCATCCTTTGATTTGATATTGATTGATGCTCCTAATCAAGTAGATGATGTTCGACCTTATGATAGGTGAGGTCTGATGATTGATTGATGATAATTATCCTCATGATAGGTGAGGAATAATTATAGTTTGATTGATGAACCTCATGATAGGAGAGGTCAATTCGATGTATTGACCTCATGATAGGTGAGGTTCAATGATGCTTGATGGTTGACCTCATGATAGGCGAGGTTGATTTGATGTATTGACCTCATGATAGGTGAAGATCAATGATAGGTTGATGATTGTCCTCATGATACGTGAGGATCAATGATAGTTTGATGATTGATTGACCTCGTGATAGGTGAGGTTCAATGATAGTCGCTCACGAGATTTGATCAAAGTATCACCGGAGCTGAATAGATTGATAGGCTGATTGATTTTTGGTTGATTGATAATATTGCTGATTTGAAATATGTTATGATAATAGGGGGATTTTAGAGTTCTTCCCAAAGATGTGGGACATGATTCTACATCTAGTGCAAACTGATATAGATATCATTAGTCGATGTGGAAAATCTATAATGCAGATGCAAAACTAATATGAATGCAATCTAATTTAACCATGCAAATATACATATGCAAGCATTGGCATCTTAACAGTACTTTTATTGTGCTTTGTATCATCATAGAGCTTTAAAATTTTTGAAAGTGAGTACAAGCATCAATGGTATGAGTTAGACCATGATGACCTGAGTACTTATTTCATGATTTTTGATATTGCAAGCAAACACAAGCATCAAGGTATAATTAATCTAAGATGACCTGAGCATTTTTTGTGTAAACAAACAAGAATTAACCACTTTCCTATGTGAATTGGAATGTCATCCATGATACTTTGTAGAACATTTCCCGTGATGATTCACACAGTAATTATGATTAATTCACAGACAACAGACAAAGAAAATACCATTTCTTCTTCCTGGATTCTCTAGTTCAATACATCATTGAGTTGCTCCAAAGAAATGATAACAATGATCAAAAGTACAACTTATCCAAATTTTGCTTATAGTATTCAATCATTTATTCAGATTAGATCATCCATCCTGATTTTATGATGTTTTCGTGTTTTCCAAAAGTTTTGATCAAACTAACTTAAAGACCTATCCTAGGGGCCTCAGGGGATGATCAAAGATTAGCCTTGCCTACATTATACACACAAAGACGACGTAGTTCGATTGACATAGACTCATGTTTTTGGCTTTTTGAGACTGACTTTTTTACTTGTTTTTGTTGGATTTTCTATTGTGATATGGATGTTTGATGTTGGGTTGTGTTTCAATCATTTTTTTGTTGTTTTTTTCCAATTTGTGAAGCTCAAGATTTAAGTTTCCCCCAATGATCTTCAGATGTTTCCCCCAAGCCAGGGTGAGATATGACCATGTGATATGATATGATAATGGATTCAAAAAAAATGATGGTGGAAGTAACGACCATGACATATGTCCAAATAGATAGGAGAGCTGATTCAAATCATAAATAGTACCTGTTTCTAGGTTTTCACTATATGTTTTTATTGCACTTTTTCATTCTTTGTTGATTTTTTTGTATTTTTTTGTTTTTGGTTTTTTCTGTCTTTTTTTATTTTTTCAGGATATCTAAGATGAAATGAGATGATATGACTGGTTGAAGGAACATGATTCCCCACAATAGAGGTAATGCAACCATGGATAAATGATAGATCAAAATGAAAGGTTCATTGCAAAACATGTCACACAAGCAACATATCTCTTGTCAAAAGATGATAATGGTTGATTGATTAAGATTCCAAGAATGATTGATTCCATAAGGCATGATGATGATAAGTACTTAGGATCATTGATTCCCCTAAGTACGATAAGATTGATGATCGTTGATGATTTATTGACAAAATATATGAGGATTGGATAATGTTTTACAGCTAAGCTCAAATATGATTTGCATGATAAGATTGAAGGTTGCAAAGGGACACGATGACATGGATTTTGATAAGTTAGGAGATATGGAATGGAAGAAAGCAAGGATAAATATAATGAAAGGTGATGATCAAGATCAACTAGATAAGATATAGACACAAGGCCCAAGTATTTTTCCCCTATTCCTCATCAAGACTGAGGAAAGAAAGAAAGGATGTATTTAGTAAGAATGATGGAATATGGATAAGATGAAAGATATGGTATGGAAGATATGGATAAAGAGTATAGGATAAGATATATGATGTTCAAGAAGATCCTTAACCTTGTCAAGATCAAAGGTGGAAATGTAAGGAATGAGCATAGAAAGGATAATGACCATGAATGATAAGATTGGCGAAACTTGTCCCTAAGTGTAGAGTGCAAGAGGAATATAGAAGATAGGATATGGATGATAGGGAAATGGAGGAAGGACTTAAGCATCAAGTTTCACAACCAAATATCCCTCTAATAAACCATGGAAATGGGAATTAGACTCCTAGATGTTGGCATATTAATGATATGATGGAAGAATCTAAGGACTTATGCAAAGGTTTGGATTAAAGGAGAATGATGGGGGGTGAATGTTGGATAATGGATAGTAGGTTGGAAGGTTTGTTGATGGATAGATGGAAAGGATGGAAAGATCAACATTGGCACATACCTTGAAGGGTGGTGGAGTGATGGAGGAAAAATGGATTTGGAAGGTGATAGGTTATTAGATGGAAAATTGGAGGAAGCTTTTGGATTAGCAAATTTGGATGCCAATTTAGATTTTATTGCTTCTATGAGATTTTTAGGAATCCACATGACTTTTGACTTTGATTTTTGCTTTGTGGGCCTTTGTGACCTTTGACATTTTTCGTTTTGATTTATGGACCTTTGTGGTCTTTGAAATTTTCCTTTTTGCTTTGGTGGGCCTTTGTGGCCTTTTAGATTTTTCTTTTGATTTTGGATCAAATTTTCTTTTATTTTTGCATGTCTCTTCGAGGAGACATGTTGATCCTTTGATACATGTGGATTTTGATATAGAAGCTTTTGATATTTAGCACCCAAATTGCTTCCAAGAGCAATGGGAGGGGTGGATTGAGGTGAATGATATGGAGGTATTATGGATGAGTTAATGTGGGTAGAATTTTGAAAGGGCATCAAGGATGTGTGCCTTTGTTGTTCTTGAGAAATAGGATATTGACCTAGGATAGAGGGAAGGTTTGATGGACTAGGATGAAGACCTAGGATATATGGAATGTTTGGTGGATTAGGATGAGGACCTAAGATAGATGGTAGGTTTGATGGACTAGGACACTTAGGTGTATAACCAAGGCCATGGTGATATGAGTTTCTTTGAACATAAAGGGGTTCTAGGATACCTTTCTCATCAAGGCCTAATCCTTTTCCTTTGTAATTCATACTTTGACACATTTGTTTACCAATGGGATATGTATTTTTTGTGAAACAAGATGCGAGTCCATTTTGAGGAGGATATGATATCGATGAGAGGATAGGTGTTGGCAGTAAACCAGAATGGATACAGGTGGAGGATCCCAATTTATAGGTGTGGGGTTCATGGATAACTTGAATAGGTGTGATAGGCTCTTGACATGGGGATGAAGGGGTGTTTTGATCTTGACTTGGAAAAGGATTATGAAGTGGTATGAAAGGAATATCTTGATCATGAGAACGATAATCATCTTCATGGGATGAAAGGGTATCCTTGAATGGAAGCATATTTTGGCCTTGATGAGGAAGGGAATCATGAGATTTTGTAGAAAGAATATCTTCATCATCAGTTGGTAAGACATCATTAGATGGGTTGGAAGAACTATCATGCTCTTGTGATGCAATAGAATCATGAGATGGTATGGATTGATTAGATGATGTGGATGAAGAACTTGGAAGGATACTTGCCTCTTGAGATGGAAGGGAATTATTTTGGATGAAAAGTGAAAGGAGGGGATCATCATAAGATTCTTGAGAAATGGGATCTTGATCAAAGTTTTGAAGAATTTGTGGAATTTTTATATCATTAGATGGAGTGGAAAGAATATTTTGATCTTGATGTGTAGGGGAGTCTATGCTAGCATGCTTTGGATTGAGATATTGACAAGAATCATTAGATGTTGAAGATATGATAGAAGAGGATGATTGGATGGAATTGTTAACTTGAGTGAAAGAATCTTTAGGTTTATTTTGGCTTATGGTGGATGGAGATAAATGCATGACATGACAAGATTGCTCAATATCATTTGTGTTTGAGGATTTAGATTTGGGCTTATTGAACTTTTGCAAAAATTCAACGACATTGAACTTGGATGATGTAGCTTTGGGTGAAGAAGGTCTCATGTTCATTGTTTGGTCAAGAGGATATGGGTAGATGTCTGGTAGTAGATATCTTTATGTGTTTGTTTCCCTTTGTATGTCCTAGATTTTTTGTTGAAGTTTTTTCATTTGATGAGATAAAGCATTCAATTGATCCTCATCTATTTCAGCCATGGTGGTTTGAGTTTCAATTTCTTGTTCTTTGGATTTTTTACTCTTGTTGTGAGGGATTTCTTGACAAATGTTGTGGATTTCCAATCCCTAATCATAAATTTCACTGTTTGATTTTGTTTTGACTCTTTTGTGTTGTTTTTTTTTTGGATGATCTTTATTTGGATTTTAATGATTTTGAAATACACAACACTCAAATGAAGACAGTTGTTTTTAAGAGTTGTAATCTAAACAAATAGTGTATGTTCAAAAGAACCATGCATGGTCCTATTTTCATTGGTTTGAAAACAAAAATTCACTTTAGATAGACTCACTCTTAAGGTCAAAAGGTCATCGTTATACTCAACAGCCCACATCTTAAAATTGCATCGACTCACACAGCCATGTCACCCCCTAGAGGGCACCCATGTTTTTGTCTTTTCCAAGTGCATACTCAAGGTTAGATTTCTCAATCCCCTGAGCAAACGGTCCTTGGAAATTATATGGTGAGTGTCTTGGGGGAAGATTCTTCCCTCCCCTTGCACTGTGAGTATTACAATGTCTGGTTACTGACTCGGTTGGATACTACACTAGGTTCTTAGAAAGGGTTTATGTTTAGAGCGACAAGTGATAAACTCTCTCAAGAGACCTCCCAACCTTTAGAACAAAGGTTTTGGGGATGGTTATCTTGCACACTTTCGGCAAAAGTGGGTTTCCCCAGATTTTCTTTAAATTTTATAGTGGGGTGGAAAAACCTGGCTTTGGTTTGAACCCACTTAGGTCGTTCTCGTAGGGTGAGTACTTTTTCCCACTACGACAAGCCTTCTAAAGGATGTAATAAAACTTGAAGAATGCATAAAAAGGATGAGTCTACATTTTTGGATCACCCAATTAAGGGGAGAGCATATGTCTATCAACACACAAACACAAAAATCAAGTTGTTCAATTTTAGAGCCCAAACTACAATTTTCTATCTATGTGAAGATGTTGCTTCACAGTGAAGATGTTGCTTCACAAAAAGACATGGTGTAAATTTTAAATCCACATTGAAAAGTTTGGTGACTACCCTAGATTGATAAATTTTAGTCCAATTGAAAATGTGACTATCCTAGG
>VDFB02040166.1:0-11337 GCA_007258455.2 Sequoia sempervirens | reverse complement strand
ACATAGGAGAAATAATATATAACATAATCAATTCGTAATAAAGAAACCATAAGATAAAACCATAGAAAAAATTGACCAAAATCTATTTTCAAAGTCTAACTCCAAAATACCAAGATGATTTCATAGGCTAAAAGTAGCATATTCCTTACTACTATAATAATCTCATCATAATCCACTCACCAATACATGGTGACCCATTTTTTCTCCATAATCTTGATTCAAAATTATATTATGACATGTGATAGCATGGACCATAATTTGGTTAACAAATATAACTTGATAGATTCTTAATAGACTCTCCAACGCTTTTTATGTGGTGGATTAGCTTTTAAAGGTTATAAATTTTTATCTCAAATGATCACTGCACCCCATTTTTTACAATCAAAGGTTTTAGTAAGTTTAATTTCATAGTAAATAAATTTTGTTAGTTACACGGGGTTCATATATCTCTCTAGTTAAGGTCAATTTTGATATATTTTGTTTCCTGAATTGAACTATAGCCGGAATTTATTTATTTTCATGTTCTTAAAATTATGATTCAAGGTTGAGAACACTATTTTAATATTCTACCTTTTTTCAAAAAGTTTATAAGAAAAAATGGAATATCATAACTATCAGCTATCTACTAATTTTCATGAGTCAAATAGGTTTACTATACAACTTGAACTTCCTAGTGCTAACTATATTATTTTGAGAATCTATAATATTAATATTCTTTGGAGTATCAACCTCCTCTAGTGTCACTCTCCCATCATAAGAAAAAAATGTTATACATTGATTTGCTTCATTTTTACATGAAATTTTGAGTTCTTTACCAAGATAAATGCACTTTGATTATAATGTTAAACCTTAACTATTCTCTAATAAAACCTAACATAAAAAAATATCATAAGCTAGTTAGATTCTTTACAAGCATGAAAATATGTGTTGTAATCTATCTTTGTCATGTGTCCCTAACTCTATATTATGCATAATGTTAAGATTCATTAGATTGTCCTATCAAAATAATTATTGCCATTATTATTATCATATGTTAGTACTTAGGTTTTCCTAGGAGTTATAAGTTTCTACGTTAGTCTTAGTGGCATCCAAATCATAATTAAGTCAAATTTTTTCCATCACCCATTAAAGGGAGAAAATATTGTCCTCAGTTTAAAATGGAACTTGACATGTTCTAACATGTTGCAAATTAAATGAGTTATATATATGTTGTCATGTTTCTTAAAAAACAAATTATTGAATGAAGGATATAATGAACTAGAGATAGGAAAAGATAAATTACATGTTTATCAATAATATGGGAAAGGAAATGAATATGTTATTAGGAGTAACGAAATATCTCATTTAAAACATCCACACCTTAAAATAATTTTGTTTTTCCTCTTGATGGTAGCACATGATTAATAATACTACTCTTCCAAATGGATTCAATAATTACACTCAATATAAATTAGTGTTAACATCCAATTTGTCGGATAGACTAAGGAATTGAATAAAACTAGAGAAAATAATAATAAATAAAATATTTATCTCTTAAATTTAGCTTAGTTAAGATGAAAAAATATCTCCTTTTCTAGATTCTTTATCCCTTGAAGAAAAGAGAGGAAAACATAAAATTTTGACTAATATTTTTATATATACATAAAAAATTGAAACATAGAGCTCCCTTTCTATTGACCATTAGATTTTAACAAAGGACCTTACTCAATTATCTAGTTTTACTCAAAATGCATCTAGAAATGTGATTACTTATGCCATAAATTGGGTTTGACTTTAATCATGTAATATAAAAAGGTTTTACAATTAGAAAAAATATAAGTGAATATGGTTAGTTAAATCAATAAACCTAACATTTTACCCATGCATATAAAAATATACTAACATTAACATGGTTGATATACCATAATATTGTGGCATGCTCATGAGATAGGATGGTTGAGAACATTGAATGAACATGTAGAAATTGACTTTTCTTATATATGTCTTATATGGAATAGACTAGCCAATTAATATGCATAGATAGAGGCTAAGATTTATGCATCTTATCATGGAGTAACACAATAACAATGAAGTGATTTATGCTAAAGTAAAGGGTCTTTATTAGGTTAATTATTTTATTACTTAATTCATGTGCTTTTAGTCTTGAAACACATTAGAGTGGGACACGTCATAATCTATTTTATTCTCATCTAGGGATTCATTGTTTTTTTTTTTTTCATTTTAATTTTGTAAGCATTAATTATTGTATCATTCATCATTATTTTGTGTGAGGTTTTGTACATTCATAATTACTTATATTCCATTTTACCAATAGATCTTGGTCTTTATAGCTTTTATTTTTTTCTTTTTTTATAATAAGCATTTGATTACATTGGTCCTTAGGAGATGTAGGGTTGAGGAATCAAATCCAACATGGTACTAGAGCCATAGATTTATTATTCTCTGCATTTCTTTTGGGACTTTTAGCCTTAGGTGAAAATATTATGCATCTTGGAGCCAAGTGGAAATCACTACAATATGTTTAAAAGACCCAAAACTCTAAGATCACCTATCCAAATGCTAAAATCAAAGGAATTTTTTTTTTTTTTGTGTAAAATATTTTTAAGGGCTACATAGATTTTGAGGGTAGAAAATTATATTCAATACATAATATATATATTCATACATATTCATATGATCCTAATAATATTTATGCCTTTTTTCTAGGTTCTACATATTTGGTATAGTGTGTGGTGGCCAAAAAAACAATAAAAAATGATTTTTGGGATTATTGAGTGAGTCTTTTGGTTGAGAAAACATCCTCCATCATGTTTTTTTTGATAATTTTTTTGAAGTTTTATTTTTAAAAATTTGACAACCACTTGGTTTTATTATACACTTGACATTTTTTTCTAATTGGTAGCTTCCCCACCACTACTAGTCACTAGCCCCAACCTTGCATTCTTTTTCTTTTCATCCGCTTTATCTTGATATCCACAACCTATGCCATCTATCTCCTCTAATGGTGAATTTTATTAACCATGGTTCACACCACCAAAAGGAATTTTGGTTATTTTGTATTATTGGAAGCCTATTTAGTGGTTGTTTATGAGCCATTTCAATGGATTTTACATTTTTTTATGCAACAACAATATTTTCATATTAGTTTCAATTAGTTTGAAACATCTTGCATAGTTTTCAGATGCTTTACAAGGTTTCATGTCACCTCACTAATTTTTTGTCATATGATATACTCCTATCAACTACATGAAATCACTTACTAATGATTTGAGTAGCTTCCTTGACAACCTTATTGTTTTGTCATGAATGCAAGAATATTCTATCATTTGGAAACATATACTTGTGACTAACTTCTATTGATGTAAATATTTGACATAGGATCTTTCCCTTTGACTACCCTAGGTTTTCGATGAGGAGGTACATTAGATGGGATCCTTGTAGGATTAAATTCCTAGGGAACTTCCTTTGTAAGTGTCCATATTCATGAAAAAATTGACACTGAAAGGGGGGAGCTTCGTAATCTAGCTGCTAAATCCATGATGTAGATACTAGTCAAATTTCCAAGGAATATGGTAATGGGTTACTTAAATATATTTAAATACAAATTAGAGCCTAGGAAATTACCTTTTTATCCAACATTTAATGTGACGTGTCCAACTTTCTTAGCAGTAAATTCATCATGTGGAGGATACCATTCATCTAAAACTTTAATGGGAACAAGGGTAGTCACACCCAAATAGGAAATCTTGTCAAAATCCCCTCCACAAGATTAAATCAAATATGACATGGTTTTATTATAATGCCAATCTAATTGTAGAAGTGGGGCCTTGCCTCACAGGCCTTATTTCTTTTCAACAAGTAGTTAAATATCTCAGTGAAATAGTTACTGTATTAATAGAAAAAGTATCCCTTTTTCAATTAATTTGGAAATAATAAAATGATCCTAATGTTTCATTGATTTATTGTTGTAATGTGTTTTACACTTTCACATGAAGTTTAGGGCCCTTTTTAACTAAATGGTAATCATGCCTTATTTAGGGTGTTGTAAAGTGTATCTTTACACTTTCACACTAATCTATGGCTTTATTTTAAAATTAATTGAGGTTATTTTTCCTTATTTGGGCCATTTAATTCAAATCCAAGCCTAATTAATTGCAAATTATGAGGGATAAAAATAGAGACTCATAAACAACATTACCCAACACTTTATTTTTGAAGGTGTGTGTCCTAGGACCCATTCGCCACCTGGTGAATGGGTCCTCACTAGGTCCTAGGACCCCATTTTTACATATCATTTCATATTTCCCAATGTGTTTCCTAGCAGGAGCTAGGACCCATCTGCACTACTACGGTAAAATGGGTCCTCACTTAAACTTCTAGGATCCCTCTTTGAAATATTTTTAGTAGTAATTTAATGATTTCTTAACCGGATCTAATGTTGGCTTTAGATATTTGAATTTTGATATCATGTCATTCCATGCCGCCCTGATTTCACCTCGTTCCAAACAATCCAAGTTATTCAAGAACTGCATGAGATAACAGGAAGGGCATTAAAGAGTATTCTCCTCCAGCTCCTGTCGGCAGCATTTGTAGAAGACGGCAATGTCTCAAGAAAGTCCTTTCATCATGCTCAAAGAGTTTGAAAATCTGCCGTTTGTCTAGAGTCAGTCGATGGCATTGTTCAAACTGCCATTTGAAGGTACAGCCTCTAACTGCTTCATTATATAAGAACGAAAACATTGAGGCCACCATGAAAGTTTGTACCTTCCATCCACATCTGCCGGTGGTCATTGCCTGCTCTCATGCCTAATCCCTTCGCGCCTTCATTGCTTCCACTATAGTTGCCTCCAGCGCCTGCCTCCATCCGCAGCCCCCAAAGGCTCTGCTAAATAATATATAAGGTGGTGACAGTATCCTCTTTGATGAGTGATTATATGTTTTATGTTGAAGATCTATTAGAGAGTAAAATTGTAAAAGTTGTCAAATCATATAAACTAAGCTACAAGATTTAGTTTTAGCTTTCTGATAGTGCTCGACTAGGATCTGAGAGTGTAGACTAAGAAGAACATAACCTAGAAATTGATTTTCCATAGCCCTAGCCAAGACCCATTCACCATAGGGAGAATGATTCCATAGTGATATCTAGAAAATAACTCTTTGAAATAGGTAAATAACATTTGACCCTCATCCTTTTTATTGGTATTCAGGTTAAGTTTGATTTTTGTAACTCATTTACACATTATAGCACACATTTTGAATGAAATAGAGTGGAAATTGGGTTCATCATTTTGTTTCATTATGGTGAACCTATTTCCCTTCATTTCATTTTGGTGAACCCGACGTGGTACATCAAAATTCTAAAAAATGGAGTCCATTAAAATCCTAGATCTAGGATTTTCATTTGTTTGAATTTCATTGCATTAGTTTTAATTTCATCTACAGTTGTAAAATTACATTAGTTTGCATTGCATTTTAGGTGTAAAGTTGCATTTTGCATTCATTTTAAATCTAAAAATTCAACAAAAATTGCATAGTGTTAGACTAATTTTGCACATTACTTGCATATTAGGGTATGTTCAATCATTCAAATTCAAAAATTGAGTCAAAATTGCATTTAAAAAAGTGTCATATAGTTCATCATTTGTCCTTCATTACACTTTCATTTCAACATTAAATTCTAGAAGTTTATGTCATAGAAGTTACAGTTTCATATTTGATAAAGAAAACACATCTAATCACTTTAAAATTGCATTTTCCAAATTTAAAAATTCCTATACTAGGACCCATTTTCCATAAGGAGAATGAGTCTTTGTTAGACTTACAAAGTAAACAAGTTTTCATAGTTCGTAAGCTTCAATATCAGATTCTGAGTTTCTTAGAAAAGGATACCAGGACTTGTTAACCGTTGGGCGAATGAGTCCTTGGAGGCCTACAAAAATCAACTTTTTTGAGCTTTGTAGTGATTTTTTGTACCTCCTAGGCTTGCTAGTAACCTATAGTATCTATCTGGAATGTTTTAGGAACTTTTGTTTTATGCATCTAGGTCAAATCATCCATTTCATGTAGTCATTTTTGAATCATTGTAAAATTATTTTAGTATTGAAAATCATCATATATATTTTTTTAAATTACATTTTTGAAGCATTGCATAAGTTAGATAGCTTACTTTTTCATTTTAGCACATTTTTTCCTTTTAAGAGATGTGGTTTTGGTATGGTTGATAATGGATTGCATAAGTACAACATCCCCTCTTATTTGTTCAATTTAGAGCATATAAATTAGGTCATTAAGAAACATGTTAGCCATCCTTCCATTATCTTTCCTAGTTATGAGAACATCTTAGAGCAATAGAATCAAACCATTGACATAATCCTTAATATCACCTTGAATATCCCTCACTCAAACCATATTATCCTTCCCATTTGTAAGGATGATATGATACACAAAGATACAAGCATAGACAATCATGAGAATCATAATTTTTCTTCTCTCGATACCTCTCCTATTCGTAATGAAGGTATCTTGGTGAAGGAAGCTACAATCATAGAGAATAATGAGAGTCTTGTTTTTTGCTCTCCCCCCTCTTCTTGGGAAGATATTGTGACACAAGAAGAATAGATCATTCAAACATTCCTTAACATTACTTTACCTAGTCTCCATTCACCTCCAAACACCTCCTCTAATTGTGAGAATCCTTTAGTGAAAGAGTATACAATCATGGACAATCATGAAAATCACATTTGTTAAGAGGATATGATGGTGTTAAGAGATCCAATGATTGAGAGCTATTACAATCCTACATCTCCTACTTTGGAAGATATTATAGGACATGGGGATGTAATTGTAGATAACCATGATAATCAAATTTACTTCCCCTAATATCCTCCCTAGATGTGAAGTGTTAGAAGATATAGTTATTAAGAGTCATGAGAATCTTGTTTCCCCCTTTCCTAAAGCTCCAACCATTTGGAAAGATTTATTTGAATGAAAGAATCCAATCATTGGTAAGAATGAAAATCATAATTATTCTTCTCTTGATGCCTCCCCTATTTGTGATGAATCTACTTTACAAAAATTATCCATGGAATGTGATGAATCTCTTATTTTCTCCTCTCCTAAATGATTTCCTACTAAGGTATATATTATGGCACGAGAGAATGAGACCGTAGAAAACAAAGATGAAATCATGGAAAATCATAACAATCTAATTTGGCCTTCTCCTAATATCTCTACTATTTCTTAAGAAGGTATTTTAGAAGATCCAATCGATGAGAGTCACAAGAATCCTATTTTTCTTTATTCCCCTGGGAAAATAATTATTGAACAAGAGAATTCCATCATTGTGTAGTAATGAAAAAAGTAGCCTTTCCTTGCTTGGTTTGATAATTGACATTAAAACTGAATTAGTGGTGTCTTGGAGTAGTGTTTTAATGTGTTGTACACATTCACACTATTCTAGGGCCTTTATTAGACTAAAAAATTCCTTAATTTATCCTCTAAAAAGGTGTTGTAAAGTGTTGTAACACACTTTCACACTTTTCTAGGATGTATTTGCTTAATTAAGACTAATGGGCCCCTTTTCAATAAAAATGTACATAATGTGTACCTTATTTAAGTGTTGTAAAGTTTTTTAAGAAACTTTCACACTTATCTAGGCAATCTTAATTAATTATAGTTAATTGGAGTTATTAACCCCCTTTTGATTCAAATATAGGCTTTAATTTTGACACCTCCTTAGGGTCTATCTTGACAATCATAATTTAATTGACAAATTATTTCATTGGGAAAAATTTGGTCATGGTAAGTTGAGCCAAGATCCGTTCTCCCTTGATGTTGAATAGGGTCCCCTTTCTCAGTTGATTTGGAATGGGTTTTTAACCCTCTTTCAATCCCCTGGGCTTTGGTCTTGGTAGACTTATCCAAGACCCAGTCACCCAAGGTGGTGAATGGGTCCTCCCTCAATGAGACCCCCAGTTTTGAATTTAATTATGGCAAAATAATTTAATAATGTTTCTTTCCAGATCATGTGTCAGCCTTAATTCTTTGAATTTTGAGGTTAATCTTCTAATTTAGTACTCATAGCAATTCATCCTAACATAATCTATCAAGAATTCAAGAATTCAAGCATTCAAGTGATCAAGAATTAGAGAATTTGAAAGGAATTATAAGGAAAATTTCAAGTGTTTATTGTAGCAATTCAGGACCATATCATCATTTCAAGGGTTTGTTGTATGCATTAATGTTGTTGAGGTAAGAGGTGGATGCAGCATTGAAGATCTACTTGCAACTATTATTCAAATAACATTAAAGGATCCTAGATCTACATTCTTCATGGCCACTACATGTTAGCTTACAAATTTGTTTCACAAGACATCATCATCCAAGGTGACATCATTTGCATATTCCATGTTTCATGCTTCATTTCCTTCATTTAATCATTTGGTTTAATTACCTACAATGGTTTTGATTAAGGAAAACCCTATTCACTAACAAAACTACAAGTTTTTCTACCCTTGAATGTGGATTATAGATTTACAAGTTGAGCAAGATTCGGAGCAAGATTTTAAGAGTTGTAATGTTGCTAAAGTTGTCATTCAAAGTGCAAGATCATGAAGAGAGCTCTATATAATTAACTGTAAACTTCTAGAACTTTATAACAAGGAATTCAATAGTGTAGACATCAAGGATTAGGATCTTGAAATCAATTTTTCAAAACCCTAAAAGGACCCATTCGCCACTAAAGGTGAATGAGTCCTCCATGGCTCAAAAATAATAACTTTCTATCTAGGTACACAACTTCTTATGCTCTAAAAAATTCCCCATAATTTTTATAATAGTTAGGTTGCATTTCTAATTTTTATTGGAATATTATTTTGCATAATTTTACGTGTTTAGGGTCTTAGAAAAATTAGTGGTGACCCATCACTTTTTTGATTCATTTTGGTGGACCCTATTTTTACCCTTCACATTTATTGGTGAACCTGACATATTCAACATTGCAATTTTCTAATTTTTTGAGGCTCTCATTGCATATTTAGTTAGATCCTACATTCATTGGCATTGAATTAAGATCTCATTCAGGGTTTCTTCTTTTGCATTAAAATCTTGCATGTCATATAGGGTTTAGATTTACATTGTGTTGGACTTCTTAAATCTAAAAATTACAAAAACAAATAAGTCATTTTGTATCTCATTTAGGATCATTCAATTACATTTAAAAATAAATAAAAAATTGCACTTCAAATTAGGTCTTGTATTTAATCTTTTCATTGCATTTTTGCATTGGATTTCTATAAAATTTGAAGCTAAAGCTCACTATATCAAACCTTGAACTGAAAGATATAACTAAGAACTTGCAAATCATTAAAAAATAATTTAAAAATACCTAACCAAGATCTATTTTCCTATACTAGCAAATAAGCGCTTGATCAAGTTTGATTTGAACCTTCTAGCAACTTAAAAAGAATTAAAATTCACTCTAAAATCCATAGAAAATATCAAAAACACCCAACCAAGACCCATTCACCGTTATTGGAAAATGAGTCCCTGCTAGGTACTAGTATGCATTTTTAGGACATTAAAATCTCAGTTTTTAGCTTATGTTTGGTGTTATTATCTTTTTTTTTTAGTTTATTTATTTGTTGTTTCATCAATTTCATTGCATTTGGCTTAAATTTCTTCATTTTAGTGCATTGTTAAAAGTTCAAAATTGCATCAAAACATTTCATTTTCAGCTTACTTAATTGTGTAATTAGTAAATTGCATTTCTTAGACTCTGAAAATTGCATTTCATTCTAGGTTATTACATTGTCCCTTTGCTATTCTATGGCTTGCACACTAGGGTTGTAAACCTTTTATGAGCTTTACAACTTGGTGTCCTATTCACAATACTATTATAAGACGTAGTTTGTACCTCATTTCATCCCACAATATCTCACTCACCATGGATCTTGGGTTTCTTAAATCTCTTTTTGATAGTGTTGAGAATCAACCCTACATGGCTCATAGTTTGCATACTTCCTTTCCCATGAGTTCACCTCCTATAATCAATGTACATGATTTCATTAAAAATATAGTTGAACAACTAGAGAACTCACAATCCTATATCCTTAGTGAATGCATTGACATTAGCTTGGTTCCTATCATTCAAAATCTAAGGAAAGTGCTTAAAAATTGAAACAATTTAACAAAAATAATCTATAGCCTTAGTTACTTACTTTAGGAGTATGTGAGCAAACAAAACAATAGCAACATACATGCCACAATAAATCCTCCTACTGAAACCAAGAACAATGTTAACATGGATCACGATTATATGAAATTACCTCCCACAATGAATGTGATAGCATTTATCAAAGCTAAAGCTTGTAAGGGCTTGACCAAATAACCTCTTGATATTGCTCTCTCACAAAATGGCACACCTAAATGTGCACTTGATGGTCCTCTTTACATAGTTGGATGAATCAATAATAAGCCCACTAATGAGATATTGATTGATCATGTCTATCCTGGAGAGAATGTGATCATAGAAGAATTCTTATATGTGCATGAGATATACCAAGAAATATATTATAACTCGAAAGCATGGATCAAGACAAATATTGGATTTTCTCTCCCTACAATAGGCTTGATAGATAACCCTTTAAAAGTGGGACCAATTTAAACATTAATAGTCTCATTCTCCATCATCCCACAATCAAAACAATTTTGCGTGAAGCTAGGCTATCCATGGCTTCACTCCATGAATATTTTCCCTTTGGCTGTGCATAAATATCTAAAGTTTCCATTTGGAAATTAAATAATCACTATGCATCATAGTAGATATCATCCAACCTTGGAAAAAGGGATTTTTTCACTAGATTACTTTTGGCCTGAGCCTATGGAACCTATCAAGCCTCGTGAAGATTTCTTTTTCAAATCATATCAAAAATTCAAGGAAAAGAAAATAGTGAAACTATCCTTTCGAAACATGCTTCAACCTATGACTCAACCAACCATCCTTGATGAGACAATGATTGAACCAAAAACACTTCTGACCATACAAGAATAATCTATAGAATAACCTCCTATAATTTCCTACGAGAGAACACGCAATAGTACAAACAATCTCATTATTCCTCCTAAAGTCAAACATGTTTACAAATTCAAAAATAAAGCAATTGAGCAACCTCTTGTCATTTCTTCTAGTCCGCACAAGGAAGAGAAGGAACCTATGATTCACAAACTTGCTCTTACTTAAAACCAAATTAGCAATAAACTAAAACAAAATCAAAGTGAGAGATAGCATAGACGTAGACATCATGCTATTTCTCATAGATTGAAAACTCAAGAAAACAA
>VDFB02040165.1:0-44021 GCA_007258455.2 Sequoia sempervirens | reverse complement strand
GTAGATAGGAGTGGACCTCATGCAACTATTGTATAAATTACATGAAAACCACCTTATTCGAAGGGTAACAGGGTAGCATGGCGGGATGACCAGTGTATTCATACACGTAGATGTAGGTAAAAGTAGGGAACTATATGAACCAATTCACCCAATCTACCATTGCTGATTTAGCTTTTGTTGAAATATATACATGTAGCTCACAATCAAGAATCCTCACTGTGTACATTAAGAATGATTCCTACACTTGCTTGAAGTGTTTCTCAAATTGTGTGAACTCAAGCTGCAAGTAATACTCATGAACCTTTTGTACACTTAGAATCCCCATAGTATTCAATCCTCTAAATTGGCCTTGGAAGGCTATCAGATACATGAGGTATGAACACATGTGAAACTCATGAGAAATCAAGAAACCAGTCATTTGATTGTGGAGAACATCATTGATCAAAGAAGCCTAGTCATAGAATTCCTTACGATGGACAAGTTGAGCCATGACATAGTACATCCAAGGTTGAAACTTGTTGGCATCTGCTTGATCAGAGACAGTTGAGAAGGGTGATCATAACCATGTATTCATCTCTAAACTCTCCATGACCCACATTCTTTGGCAAAGTACTCCTTTTCTGTTTGAGCCAACTCTCTGCCATCCTTCTCTGACACTTTTCCTTTTCATAATTGAATGCCTTCTCACATTCCTCCATGGATGTGACCAAATTATTTATATTGGGAGGAATACCAAAGCACTTATCAATTCCTTTAGGGTTGAGACTACATACCACTTGCCCATCCAATGATTTAATTTCTCATGTAGTCAGCTTATAATGCTTTACACAAGCAATTACAAAATCTACACACTGTGTTGTGATGGGAAATGAAGCCACTTCTAGCAACCCAAATTCTTCAATGTTCTGAAGCATAGCTTGGTCTATTTTCGAAGTGTTCAAGTTAACCTTTGGATCCACTTGGTGCAAATCTATGTCATTCATTTTGATGAAATCATGAATTAAGACCGATTTGGTCTTGTATTCAATCTAAGTGAATTGCATTATGAAAAACTAGCATGTGGACTGTAAACACAGATATGTTCTAACAACTTTTTTTGGTGAGCTAAAAATAACTTCTGATGAGGCTAAAAATAGCTTGTTGAGGGGCAATTTTCATGAAAAAATTATGAGACGTGGGTTTTGTAGAGAAAATGATTCTAAGAAAATCCATAATGTTAGAAATTCAAAAAATTGCCTTTTTGCTTGGCATGTAAGAGATTTTAGAAGTAGCAAGGGTAGCAGGGATTGTGAGGGCAATTTTTTTTGAGAAAATATAACATATGGGTTTTGTTGCTACTTGAGAGCTAATCAAACCCAGATTCTTCATTTTTTTAAATGTTGACTTTTCCACACCCATGCAAAGGAATGTTCATAAAAAAACAAAGCTTCAAAAAGTGAAGCTATGGGGCAATTTTTCTTGAAAATTTCTAGCACATGGGTTTTGTTGAGAATGTTGTGCTCAATGAACCTAGATGATCAAAGCTACGAAAAATTGTCGTTTACTTGGACATGCGAGAGAAAACCTAAGACAGGGATAGAATAAATGTGAGGGGGAGAAGATAGAAATTGTATTCTTCCTCTATAAAAATGACGCCTATCCTTGAAAGAAGTCTGACATGCATGTGCTGAAAGATGAAATGTGGAAAATTATCTTGTTGAGCAATCTCAACCTGTAACTACGAAGAAAACTGAAAAATTCTTCCCTTAATGCCTCCAAATTTTTCTTTCACAAGAAAATGTGTTTGCCTTCAACTTGTGATGAAGGAAATGGACACCCAAATGCATATTTAAAGAATTTTTATGAGTTAAGGCATCACAAGCATGTAACAACCCTAATTTTTGGACACAAAATTCTCATTAGACCTCATTTAGTTAATAAAAATGGAGACTGATCCTTCAAATAGGTGCCACCCAATATGCAAAGATGAAATATGCCACATGCAAAAATAATGGAGTATTTTATAGTTCGATTTGGAAGTGAAACTGAAATTTTATTATTATTTTAATTTAGTTCAAAAATCCCTTTGTTATAGGGCGACCAAAGTAGTTTAGTTTCAAAATTCAAAGTTTGACTTTGAATTATGGATGCTAGGTTGATCTTGAAGATGAGTTGACACATTCATTGCGAAGCTAGATCAAGTCTGAAAAGATGTTGTTTTGAGCAAAAAACATTTAAAACTTCATCTGGTGCCTTGAATTCTAGGGCGCCTTTTTCCAAAAGGGTGCATATTTCACCAGACACCGCCATTTTCTAGATTTTGACCCTCTGTGCTTCAGTTTGCAACTATTAGTGACTGACAATTCCCATTGACTAGATATTGAATCCATCGTGAAGCTGAAATAATTCCGCAAAGGATGACTATATGTGCAAGTTCTGAAAATTGATTTGAAGTGCTCAAATTCAAGGGAGCCCTTGGCCTGCAGGGGTAATTGACCTTCTGAGACTGATTTTGCACTTTGCAACTTTCGATGAAATTCTCCAATTTGACCCTTGCTTCCAGGAGCTGGATTGCTCTGATGTTTACATTGATGATCTCATCACAGAGATTGAACAACTTGGAAGAGATGTTCCTAGGAGTGATGAAGCTAGAAGATTGCATCAGAGGCCCCAGAAAGTTGGGTTCCTTTTTCAAGAAGGTTGCATATTTTCAACACAGTCAAATTTCTACTTGCTTTTGTCTCTAGTGTTTTCACGTTGAATCTTAATCAATGGGCATTTTACAAGTCTTGAGAGTCGACTGCTAGATTCATTACATAGCTAGCAGGATTCTCATAGATCTCTTGAAGAAGAAAGCTGTCGAAAATCACATCTAGTTGGCCAAAAGGCTGGGCACTCCTAGCCTGCAAAGGTACATTTTGACATTTTGACTTTCATTATATCCTCTGTTTTACGTTCTTGTCAGATCAACAACTATAGTCATTCAGTATGTCTTATGAATTGGTGAATGGATTCATTGTGGAGTTGGACTGAATCTGGAGAGATTACCCAAAGATGGCTACTGCAAATTCTTACATCTTGCAGGCTTTATTCTTGGGCACCCCTAGGCTATAGGGTCACAAATTTTGTAATTGACTACCATCTTTGACATTCATTGCTTCCCGCGTCTTCCGCCTCTATCATCATTTTCTAGTTTTTTGCAAATCTGATGGATTTGCTTGATGACTTGCTGGAAAGTTGAATTTTTTTTGAAGAAGATGGATAGTTTTGCAACCATTATCAACTGGATCTAGGCATTCAAATTCAAGGGTGCCCCTAGCCTACAGGGTAACAATTTTCTCCAGACTTGATAATTTTTGGATGATTTCACCTCTTTCGTGCTTCGTGAACACCGTGTCGCTTGTTGGGTTGACTGTGTTGAAGCATTGCTTCTATTGATGTGAGTACATGACTGTGTTTCCCCATTTTTACATGTACGGACACTGCAAAGTTGACTTGCACATTGATTGCACAAGTAACTCCCTTGTAGCAAGGCGTAGTGTTTCCAAATAGAATATTTTTTACATTTTTCACCATTTGAAAATCCCCTTCGTCGCAAAGTATCTTTCGCCATGAAATCTTCGCTAAAGAGTTTGAGGCTTAGATTTCGACACTTGGTACTGGCCAATTGCCATTGACGACCTTAGAGGTCCTAACTTTTCTCCTAAAAAAATAAAAACAACCCACTAGAGCTAAATTGAAATTTTCTTGATTTTGACTTCACCAATGTGATCATGAAGTGAAATAAGCCAATAAAAATTATTTTCAGTCAATTTTGGCAAGATCCCATTTTTTAGGGTTTTTCCTAAAAATAGGGACCCAGAAACCCTAATTTTCAAAATTTTCAAATTTTGCCAATATCTTCTAGACATTAAACCCACAAAAGTGCATGCTTGGATTGACCTAAAACTGACTTTTGACAATAATTTTACAAGAGTTAGACCATTTTAATCAAAATGCCTTAATGAAGCAAAAATTTTGTTTCGGGTACAACAAACTATACCAACTATAGTGATGTAAATAACTACACAAACTCAAGGAACCAAAATATCAACATTGTTGACTATCCCTTGTGAAGAAACTATGAAAAAAAAGGTAGAAAAATGAGTGATCACACAAAAACAACTAGTATGATCACTACAAAAAACCCATAGGATTATTGACCCCAAGAAATATTGCACGTTTCATAAGAGAAGGGGACATGACATTGAGTCGAGAAAACCACTCCATAGCTTGTCCCCATAAGATTATTGGGAAGAGGCACATTAGATAAGTATTGTTATGTATAATCTCTAAACAAGCTGCACAAAATTCTCTCATGTGATCATGAAGTTCTCCCTTTCTTTTGTACTTAATGAATTTAAGTATTTTGAAATAATGTGGAAAGGATAGCATATAAAGTCTTGTCAAATGGGTAGGGGCATATGTCTTCTAATGTATAGCTATTTTTTGTGGCCTCATTTGCAATTTATTGTTGCAAATTTTGGATTTGCAAAGCCAGATTATTGGGATTTGTTGCAAGTGGTGCATTGATTGCATGGTAAGTGGATACAAGATGTGATGATTGTTGACCTTGGAGGTAGTTTGATGATGATAGACTTTGATGAATAGATGGAGGGTTTTGTGGATTGTAAGCATGATCAACCATGTTAGGATTAACATACTGTTGTAAATGATTTTGGTATTGTGGAGGGATGTTGTAATGTGGATGAGTGTAGTTAAGGGGGATTGATGTATTGGTTGCTCGATACATGAGTATGAATGTTAGATTTTAGTGGTTGGGAATTTTGGGTGTTATATGGTGGTGTTGGTGTATTGATAGGGTTAAGTTAGGTGGGTGTTGATGTAATGGATTGGAGTTAATTGGTGGTGTTTGTGAAGGGTGAGATGATTGTGCATGTGGATTATTTGTCTATGTGGAGGTGATATATAGATTAGATGTAGCATTGTATAACAGGTTGGTGATGTGTGTAGAGAATGTGGGAGCTTGAATATGTGTGGGTGGTACTATTACTTGTGTAGAATTAGTGGGGATGGTGGTTTGTGGGATGCTAGCATCAATTTGTGAACAGTTGGTGGGTAAACTTTTAGGGGGTTAAACAATGAGACTTGGGTTTGGTTGTAGTGAAGGTGGCATGTTATTATTTGAATTGGATTCCCCCAAGGTCATGGATGGATTATTATTAGTGATGTCTTGGTTAAGTGTTATGTTGAATATAGGGGAAATCTAGCCCCTTATTGGGCAAGCAACAAGAAGTATTGGTGGGGTTTGGCTGCTAGGATTGCATCAACTAATCTCATTGCATTTGCATCCTATTGGGCCTCAACCAGATTTTTCAGTGTTATATATTTTACAAACCCATCAAAGTTTAGACTATTGTTAGGACTCAATTGGGGTGGTGCTTCAACACCCCTTTGTTCATACATGTATGTAAGTTCAGTGTTTGTTTCTTGGAACAAATTTTTGTTTGTGTTCATCATGTTAGGATTTGTTTGTTCTACCCAAGACCTTGTTTGTACTGGCATATAAGAGAGATTAAGATCCTTTTGATTTGAGTGAGATTTATGGATAGATGAATGATGTGGATATGACCAAGAAGTATAACTAGATCTCAAGGGTTTTTGATATGATCAAGATTTTGACAAAGTATGTTAAAATTTTTGGCTAGACTTGAGAGTCTAAAAATTCAACAAAATTGAGATATTTATGGAATAGATTAACTTAGACACTCCTAAGTCACACGAACCACATATAAGATAACTTAATATTCTCCCTTGAGAAGGAAAACTTTCAAGGGAAAATATCAAACTAGAATAGATATGACCGCAAGAAATAGATAGACTAACTTATTTTTATTTTTTAGGATGACTAAGAAAGATGATGATAATGGGGATATGGTAAATAAAATTCTAAACGCGAACCTAGACTTCGATTGATAAGACATGAAGGATGAAAATGGATAAGATAGAAGATCAACTCTAAGGGTCTGACTTTGTACTAACCAATAAGTAACTGTTGGGTTTGATTAAGGTTTGTATATAGCACAGTAAAGTCTAATAACAATAAATGGCTTAACCAATAGAGAAATTATGCCAAGATACAGAGCAATCACGCCATAATACAACACATATGTGACAATCAAAGTTTTAAATGTGGGATCCTAAGTAGACATAGATGATAAATCAATTTTTTTTAACAAATTCAAGTTTCTAATGGTGATAGGCAATTGTGCCACTCTACATAATAGATGCACACAAATTAAAATCAAATGTGCCCAAATTAGCAGAAAATGCACCTAGATAAGAACAATTGTGCCCAAATAAGTAGCAATTACTCATAGACAAGAATTGCACTTAGATAAGCAACAATTGTGCATAGAAAAAATAGTTGTGATCTAGGACTGATCAATTGTGAGATTCTAATCTAAAATTGAGTTTTTGGATTTAATCTTGATAGGTTTTTTTTTGTGGGGTAAAATCATGGAGCTATGTCTCACTTTTGGCAAGAAGAAATTTTTGGGCTTGAATGCACGTTTTAAAAATGCACCTTCAATTGAAGAAAAACATTTGATCGAAGGTCAAGGACTAAAGCAACATGCATTTACTCAATGACCTTTGATCAAAGGTCAGGACTAAAGCAACACACATTTACTCAATGACCTTCGATCGAAGGTGCCGAAAATGGAACCTTTTGCATCTGCATCAAAATTTCCTCAGAAATTTCAATTTCAAACCCCAATTTGGACCTTCAGATGAGCTCATCTTGACAAGATATTTTGTAATATCATAGCCCTCAAAACGAGCTTTCCAACAAGTATAGTTTTGATATGTTTTCATTTAATCATGTATTTAATTTTCAATTTTAATTGAATATAGGTTTTTCTTTGAACATCAAGCTCTTCATTCTGTAGAGGTTGAAAAATAGTAAAACATTGTAAAAAAATTTAAAAAATATCCTTTCCCTTTGTATTGATGTTCTTGTTTCACCAAAAAAAATTGGATTTTGATATATATACAACAAGCTATGTTTGACGACACACGCGTATGTCCAAATTATAGTTATAGTGACTTCAAAAATTAATTTTAAAAAAATATGTAACCAAAAATTATGAAATAATATCCTTTCCCTCTGTATTGATGTTGAGAAACTATATTTCAAAAATTAGAATTTTATCCTTTATAGAAAAAAAGTTATGTTGGACAACACAAACGTTACTTTCTAAAAATGTTATTTTCTATTTAAAACTAGTAATTAAAGGAGATGTTGAAAGATTCATAATTTATTTTCGAGAAAATTAAAAAATATATATTTAGAATCTACACACAAATTGCCACAAATCACTAGATTGCATCATTTTTAAATTATTAACAGTTTAGCTACTATAGGGCTCAGAAGATGAAGATTTAGTTAAAAATATTGATGTAAATGTCCATCTTGGGAAAAAAGTGAGACACAGTATTGTGGGATCACCTTGTGTAAATTAAATGTATTGAGAAAATTTTGGCAAGAAAACACTTCAAACAATATATAAAACATATAGGACTGACACCAAGGTAATAAGGATGATTTCACGAGCCTTCTTCAACAAGAGCATGCTATTTGGTAACATGGGTATTGAACAATGAATACATGTTGGAGAGATACACAACCTAGGTAGTAGTAAAAGGTTTATTGATTTAGCAGAGGCCCGCATACTAGAGCATAATAACTTTAGTTGAATGGGTAACTAGGGTATGATAAGGTCATGTACCACCTTACCACCCCTTTCCTTAGAAGGACTAGGTCCTAACAAGGAATTATGTCACCTCAAAAAAATAAGAGTACATGGTGAGTAACATTGGGCATGATATTGTACCCTACACCTTTCTAAACCAACAATTGATGGTCTTAAAGGCTTCTAATAAATAAGGTTCATAGTGAAATCAGTGAATAATGAGCCTGTCCAGGGATGCCTAAGATTGAAGGGGTCTCCTTTTCTCTCTTCACCTATACATGTCTCAGCAAACCGAGGGTCATGAGGCTTGGCTTGAAGGATGTTGGTCACACCTTGGGGTACAACTTTCATTTGCACCCCTTTCTATAACCCGCTTGAAAATGTGGTTGAGGTCATCCTTGAGGTGATGAAATCCCCAAGAAGGCCCCCTAATATTAAGCAAACATAAATGATGTTGTTTTTTATTCCAAAGATCATTCTTAAGAGTCATGAAGGAAGAGCATACGAATCACACCTCAGGTAAAAAAAAAAAGGTGCAAATCCTAGGGTATTTTTGATCTCCAAGTTTTCACTTGGCTCGAGGAGAGAGCATACATACATTAACACTTACTGGACACAACAAACAATGTTCATTTAAGAAATTGAAGTGTTCCTAAGATAATAAAAAATCAGACAAAATTCCTATAACAAATAATATTTGTAGTTTAGGGTTTTTCTTGTCTTCAATCCAACAGATGCCACAAGCTTCTCACAAACCAATCAATAACCTTAAACCCTAAAAAATAGCAATGCTAAAGTAACTAAAAACTTCTAATAAAGCATATTACCTTCTTTATCAGATGCACTCAAGTTTCTGTCAGATGCACCTAGGTTTTTGTCAATTACGTCTAGGTTTCTATTAATTGTGCAACTCTACACAGAACACAATAAAAATCAGACACAAAGAAAATCTAATTTTAAGGGTTAATTTGATTAGTCTAGCATTAGAAAATATCAAAATAAAAACTATTAATCCAAAATCAAAGACACAAAAAGTTTGAAGACATAGAAAAATAAGTAGAAATAAATGCACTTAGATAAGCCACATATGCGCCTATATTAGACACAAATGCACCACTCTATTCAATAATTGCACCTATCTGAGCCATAATTGTGCCCAAGTTTTTGTCAATTGTGTCATTCTAGAAATGATTATGCTAAACAAACTTGTAACTTAAAAAAATCACAAAACACTTGCAAATGAGTTAAATCAAGGACTTGAGTGGTCCCACTGGGTGTGCCAAAATTTATGACTCAAAATATTATTGTGAAATTAAAGGAATAGAAGCAATAAATCAATAAGCATTCACAATCAAACGATCATAATCAATGAAGAAAATAAGGAAAACTAATTCAAACAAGATGCAAACCTGCAAACATTGAAAAAGCACAATTCACCTTAGCATAGATCCATTGTTCTCCTCTATTTCACCTTTGGAGAATGGTGTAAGTTATTTTATATCATATTTGTAATAAGCACAATAGCATAAGATCACTTGCAAAATGCGAGTAGAGTTTCTTTGCATGATCTGAGATGATAAATGATTGATAGGATGGTTTGATTTATAGATATTTGGTGACACCGATCAATGGTCGAGATCAAATGAGAGACTAAAAAAGATCAATGGTGGAGGATTGATGAGAGGAATTGATTGATTGTTAATTGACTGCATGATTTTAGATAACTAATTGTATGATTGAGTTAAGAGAATTGATTGAGATGTCAATTGAGGCTGACGATTAGTGGACTAAATTTCAATTGCTTAGTAGACTTGAAGTGAGTGGTAGTGAAGTGGATTTGATTGATGAGTAGACTGATTAGATTGATTAGTGGACTGAGAGTAACTCCCAATCAACGGGTGAGGTGGAATTTGCATGAGTATTTAATAATTAAATAAATTTAATTATTATTTACATGTGCAAGGTTGAATTTAATAAATAAAATAAATGATTTTATTTATTTTGGAAGAAGATAATGTTGGAGAAATAAAAGGATTAATTAAATAATCAAAATAATTATTAATTTTGAAGATGGAAAACGATAATTAATTAAATAATTATAAACTATTTAATTAAACTTTGAAATAGAAGAATAATTAGTAAATTAATTAAATAACGTTAATTATTTAATTAATATAGATGAATAGTGACAAAATAGATAATTTAATTAAATAATTTGAAATTATTTAATTAATGTGGAATTAAGAGGAAATTCAAAATTAAAAAATTAAAAAATTAAAAAATCATTTAATTATCATGATGAAGTAAAAATGATGATTAATTTAATCAAATAACGAAACTATTTAATTAAATATTGAAGGAAAATTAGTTAGGTCAAATGATGGAAAATGAGTCATTTTGGATGAAAATACGTTAGTTGGAATTAGGTGTCTACAATAGTTGATGCCTTATTTGATGAAAATTTATTCTATCTACGCTTGTGATATTTATGAAGTGAGATCACAAGTGGGTTTTACCTCTTAATAATATTGATCTTCTAGTGTGGTAAGATGTGTGGACCATGTGGACAACTTGATTATGATTGGAAACATATTTGAATTTCCCTCGTTACACCCCCAATGTCATTGAGATGATTTAAATTGTTATACATACACACCTTTTGTTGTATTTAAGATTGGTCAAAAAAATGATTTATTTGAGCATTGTGTGTTTGGAAAATAGAATAGATCTTCATTTCCTAATTGAACTAATAAGGCAAAGAGATTATTAGAGATCATTCATTCGAATGTATGTGGAGCGTGGTTATTTGCTCTTTGGGTAAATCTTCGTATTATGTCTCTTTCATTGATGATGTCTCACAATACACATGGATTTATTTTATACATTCTAAATCTTAATTTTTCACAAAGTTTAAGGAATTTAAGGCCTTAGTTGAGAAGCAATCAATTATAAGATAAAAGTGTTGAGATCTGAAAATGGGGGTGAATATTGTTCTAGGGAATTTGATGAGTTTTGTAAGCATGTGAGTATTGTTTGAAAGAAGACTAATCCTCATACTCCCCAACAATATGGGGTAGTAGAAAGAATGAACCAAAACTTGATGGAAAAATCTAGGAGCATGTTGAGTGGTGTGAAGATTGATAGATGCTTTTGGGAAGAACTGATTTTGGGAAGAAGTGATTGGTACTACTTGTTATTTGATTAATAGATCTCCTTGTTCAACTCTTGTTGATAAAACTCCTTGTGAAGTGTGGATAGGTAGAAATCCTTTTGTATCACACTTAAGGGTCTTTGGTTGTGAGGATTTTGTTCATGTGCCTCAAGAGAGGCAATCTAAACTAGATCCAAAAGCTTAGAAATGCATCTTCATTAATTACAGTGAGAATGTAAAAGGTTATAAGCTTTGGAATCCTCTAACCCATAAAATAATATTTTCTAGAGATGTGATTTTTAGGGAGTTTAGAGCTTACTCAGGAGAAGAACATTAATCCTACCTTGAGGAGGTCCACAAGACAATGCAATCTAGTTGACGGTTTTAGGGAGGCTCTCTCTTCGAAGGAAAGTGATTCTTGGTTGTAGGCCATGCAGGAGGAGATGACGGATTTGGATAGTTATGACACTTGGGATCTTATTAGTTTCCCCAAAGGAAGGAATCCCATTGGATGCAAGTGGGTATTTAAAAATAAATTTGGAGTAGATAGTTGATTAGAGTGGTACAAGGCCAAATTAGTGACTAAGGGCTACTCCCAGAAAGAGGGAGTTGATTTTGGTGAAATTTTCTCTCTTGTTGCTAAATTGAATTCTATTAGATTCCTATTATCTATTGTTGCTACTTTTGATTTTGAGATAGAGAAAATGGATGTTAAAATTTCTTTCTTGCAAGAGGATCTTGAGGAGGAAATCTATATGCAACAACTTGACAATTTTGTTGTGAAAGGAAAAGAATAATTGGTTTTCATGTTGAAGATATCTTTGTACATAGTTTGAAATAGTAACCCAAGATGTGGTACCATAAGTTTGATGCTTTTGCATTGAAGTTAGGTTTTCTTAGGAGCGAGGAGCATCATTGTGTGTACATTAATGTTATTGATGATCAAATTCTAATTATTGTCTTGTATGTTGATGATATGTTGTTTATTGGTAACAACAAGGTGGTGATTAGTGATCTCAAGAAACAACTTTATGGCATAATTTGATATGAAGGACTTGGGGGCTGAAAAATATATTTTTGAGATGGATATCATCAAAGATCAGGTTCACATAAAGCTTTGGTTAAGTCAGAGTAAGTATGTTGATACCATTTTACATCTAGGTTTAATATGCATGATTGTAAGCCAGTTAGTATTCCATTTTCGATTGGTACTAAGTTGAGCTTAGATATGTGTCCTAATTTTAATGATGATTATGAGAAGATATATCTGGTTCCTTATGCTAGTGCCATTGGTAGTTTGATGAATGCAATGGTTTGCACTAGACTAGATATAGCCCAAGTAGTGGGAGTTCTAAGTAGGTTTATGTCTAACCTTGGTAGAGAGCATTGCACTTTTGTTAAGAGGGTGTTTATATATTGGCATGGTACTTTAGATTACTATTTGGCTTATCATGGTACTGATGATGTGGTCAAGTCATTAGAAATATAGGGATTTGTTGATGCAGATTAAGTAGGTGACTTGGATAGTTGGAGGTCCACTAGTAGCTATCTATTTACTTTGTTTGGGGGTGTAGTGAGTTGGATAAGTAATAGGCAACCTACAGTTGAATTTTCCACCATTGAAGTAGAGTATATGGTTGCTACACATGCCTCTAAGGAGGCAGTATGGCTACAAAGGCTTGGTAATGGCATTGGTTTTGATTACAAGACAGTGATGATTGGATGTGACAGTCAGAGTGCTATTTGTTTGACCATAAATCCTATGTATCATGCTTGTACTAAGAATTTTGATGTTCATTATCACTTTGTGTGAGAGATGGTTGAGTATGGTAAGGTCTTGATTGAAAATTTTGATGCTTTGGATAATGTTGTAGATTATCTTACAAATCCAGTGACCACCATTGAGTTCTCTTGGTGCAGGAAGGCCATGGGCCCTTGATTTTATTATTTATATCTCTTGGATGTAATTAAAATCTATAATTTCAAGTGGGAGAATGCTAGGATAATTTGACATTAATATTATGATCCTTTATCATTTGTATGTCTCCATGTTCCTTAGAATGTGTTCTAGGGGACATATGATAAAAATATTAAATTATGGCATGTTGTAATCATATTTTAAAGAGAGGATTTAATTTTGGTGGAGGTTACACATAAAAATTGGATAAGGAATATTTTTTAGGCATCCATAATGAAATTTGGAAGGTCTTGGATGTGGTGCTCAAAATTTGAGAAGAAATAGTGTCTGTTGGTGTTCCATTGGGGAGCAGAAAGGTCATCAAAGCATTTGAAAAGTTAGGATTTGGATAGGCTATGTGTTAGGTACCCATGTGAGAGTCTTGTATTTTAAATTAATATTTTATTATGTATTTTGGTTGTCCATGAAGAGGAGCATGGGTTTTTGTAGGTGGTTTTGTATCTCTTGTTTTGGTTTACCATTCTTGGTTTTACCTCACACAATTTCTATAAATTGGATACATGAGATGGTAGTTTCATGTTGAGTTCTTGTAGGTGATAGTGTGCTACTAGGTTGATTAGAGATCGTGAGTGAAGTGTATTATTGTGTACTCTCATTTGAAGATTAATAATATACTTGTCCTATTTTCTCATGTGGAATTTGGAGTTTTTTCTCGAAAGGATTTCTCGACATAAATCTAGTGTTACATTTTGTTAGTTGATTTTTATATTGTGATGTATATTGCAATCACATGTTTAAATCTGATTTGGTAATTTGATTTTCAAATCTGAATTCACTTGCATAAGTTCATATTGTAGCTTTCCTTCACCTTTTTTTTAACACAAATTCCTTAGAAAACTAGTTCCCTTCTTAATTTACTCCTCCTTTCATGATCACTTAATAGTGAGTCAATGTCTAGGGTAAGGGTGGGCTTCAAAAAGCATAAGATGTTGGAGTTAAAGATTATACTAGTTTGATAAGAGTTAGTTTGAAAGTTTGGTCTCAATGGTCTTAGGAGAGCTTCTTACAGAGTCTTGGTTGCAATTGGAGGTTTTTCAAAAACTAGAATTTTCAAATTATGAAAATTGGATATTTGATATGTACACCATGACTAAGATGATTGACACCAAAAACACATCTAAATTGATAAAAAATGGAAGAACACAATTAAAATTATTGTTTAATATTTTTGAAGTTAATTCTATGTGCATGAAGGGAAATAACAAGTTTTTTCTTTTCAAACAAAATTGTTGCTTTCGACAATAAAGAAGTCATTGCAATGAATTCAAGCTGAATGGCTTAACCAAACAAGGAATTTGTAACTAAAAGATAAAAAATCAGTGTTTGGACAAAACAAAAGTTTGAACAATTAAAAAATAACTAATGCCAAATAGAGGAAACATTTGAGAGGTTCTAAATTGTTAACAATTGGATATTTACTTTGGAGACACATGTTACCTATCACATAATCATGTTTTCTTGCTTTGTTGGCTCGTTTATCTGATTTTGGTCATTATTAGACTTGACATGTTGACCAATTCATTCTTGGGTGCTTACAATTTTAGGTCTTCTCTAATGGAGATTAGTTCCACACTTGTATAGGTGAATCAAAAAAGAATATGACCAATTTGTAAATCATGAAATACTAGTCTAATTAAACTCTACAAATTAAACATTGTGACAAATTGATTCCTAACACCTTCAATAATATTTTCCCATCTTCAAAATAAAAATAAATATCATTTAAAAAAAAAAAAATCACTTTAATTCCAAGATTAATATCTGTTGGTGTTTCAATTAGCACCTCTGGAATGTGGATTAGGAACGAACAACTATGCATAGTTAGACTGCTCTTCAAATTAGGAGGGGAAGCTCCCTCTTCATTGATTATGCTTAGAAAGAAATACTAAACTAATTGCCAATCTTTTTGTCTCACCTAGGAGCACAAGGTTATAAAACTCTTTGTGTCGTAGTTGAGGTTTTGTTTGATTTCTTCACTTCAACTAGAACTAAGCCTATTCTAATAATGCTTCTAATAACTCAAGTAAATTCAGAGCCTGATAATTAGAAGTAAACAAGGAATGATTGATTTGACACAAAAGCTTAAATAAACTTACTTTCATAACACACCCGAAGACTCATTGTACTTATTAGATGTAAGCTGAAATAAAGATTACGAAAGTAAAACATAATACAAAGTGTTGAAATAGATTTGAGATAGTAGATCAGAGCAAAGTAGGCATGAGATTTCCTTCCTCAATTTTATAATAGCAAAATACTTTTGGGACAAAAAATTGTAGCAAAATTGGTATATGATATGCGATCAACCAGATTACACTTGAAACAAAAGTGAAAAGACATTGAATAGAAAATCTGCAAGAAAAGTAGGCTCAACAAATTTTTTATCACAACAATAGTTAATAATAAATGGGAAAGGCTGCCCTTATTTACACACAAACAAGGAGTAGGGAACCCTAAATCTCCTTGTCTTTAACAACTAGACTTGCCAACATGCAATATTTATTTCTTAGTCTAAATAAAAGATAACTAATAACTAACCATCAGTTAACTAAAAACTCTAACTATACATTAGATATTTCTAAAGAATAGATATGCATGAAAAGAGAACAACTAGTTTAACTTGGAAAAGGCATCAAGTTAACTGTTTCCTTCACTTGAGTTCTATTCTTGGAAATCTTTGCATGCTCCAACTGGTAGTTTATTCATTAAGAGCTTGGGATATCATATCTTCCAGAAAGTCGTTAACTGCCTCTTCATTAGGAACACTAATACTATCCAGAAAAAACATACTGCTTCTCCAACATCTCTTCACCATCTGTGATCAAACTTAGCAATTCTTTCCTCTTTTCAGCTACTTCATCAAATCTTGTTGAGATTGCAGTAACATGATTCATCTTGTAGGCAATAGGATCACCATTATAACTACCACAAACAAGGTTCTGAAACTCTGTCTATACTTTACCAAGATAAAAGTAAGTGCCATCTTCATGTTGATATTGGCAAGGGATCTGTGACTCAAACATACTTATGAACTTGAGAGTACTAACAACCTTTTGTCTATATCCAACCAATTCTACAGATATTCCTTCATTGTTTTTACTTTGAAGAGGTGTTTTTCTCTCCAAGAAAAAAGCTTCTTCTTGTGTTCTTCTATAGTGATTGAATCATAAGCTGTCCTCAAGTCAGAAATGATGATCTCATCTCTCGGTTTCCTTTCCGCTATATTTTGCTCAAACTCCTGAATCCCTGAGTGAAGATCATGGGCGGTGTACCTTAATTGGTACATCTCTGCAAGTATAGGTCTATCCCTAGTGAAGAATTATTCTCTCCAATCTCTCAAATGCTTTCCATAAAGAACAAACTAATTGAAGTTGATGTTGATCTGCAGCTGACTCCATAATTTTTGGAAGCAACAAGGTGGCACGTGAAGTACCATGAAGGAGATTGGAAACATATTTATGTAATTTCCAAATCTCAACCTTTAGGGTTGCCTTATCTTCTCCATCCTTGATTACTCGTTCCTTCAGAGTATCTGTTGCAACCTTGAAGACATTTACATTAGTATGTCAGGTGCTTCTTTCGAGATTGACCTTGACAACTTTGAAGTCATCAATTTTAACCTCATCAATGTTCTTGTCCTTTGGAGGTGTGAAAAACTCAAGGATGATCTCGCCATCATAATTCTTCTCCATATGAACTTTCTTTTTAAGTTTCTTCTTTGTTGTGTCTTGGTAGACGCTTTCAAGCTTTGCAAAGTTCAATTGATAAGATGGGTTCCTCCTCTTCCTACCCAACAAGTTCTCAAGCCAAGATGAGGGTTCTCTACTAACTTCTTTGGGAGGATTAGTTCCAACTCCAACAACTCCTGATGTATCAATCAGTGTTGAGATGTTGTGAACTGGCGAATCACCTTCTAAATCTATATGAATAGGAGAAGTCCTTGGTGATGGTGGAAGAATAGGAGATGAAGACTCTACTTCAACTCATGGTGTTGATTCAACTAGAACTTTTGGTGCATTTGTTGATTGTTCCTACTGATTTACTTTTTCCTTTAAGCTCTTCACCATTTTGTTTTTCTTCGTATCTTTTGGAGGATTACTCATAGCTTTTGCTCTCGGTTTTGATTTAGAAAAAGGTAGAGATGTATGAACTATTGGTGGCTCTGCAACTACCTTCCATTTCCTTTTACTGCTCATAAATATCTTGTTGTTCTTGAAAATTCGGCTTGTTCTTTCCTCAATGGAGCTACCCTCTTTGGCGAACCAATTAACTTGTGGAAGTGGCTATTGATTGACCTGATCTTGAGCATATATGGGAAGTAGAACTTCCCAATCATCATCTGAAAGTCCTTCCACATATTTTGATAAGAAATCAACCATTTGTTGAAGAGTAAGTCTCAAGTAGTTGGGCTTGTGCACTTCAAACTCATCTTCACAATTGGTCCAAAAATATTCAATGGTTGGTGGATGTGCATGATTTTAACCAAGACGAGCTGTGAAGACACCATGAGGATCGTATGAACATTTCTCCTTGAAGAGCTTGAGACCAAACTTTGACATTTCTTCACTTATCAACCTAGCATCAGCTGTTGATCTGCATCTGTATATACTCATCTCAAATGGGAAGCTGAATATAGACTTGCATTTGTTACACAAAAATGTGTGCACTTTGTGTACTTGCCTCAGAAACTCCATGGACACGACCTCATCCATTGGAGATCTAGGAAGCATGACCAGATCACCTAAGAAGCCATATATTCTTATGTAGGAGAACGTGGGGAATTGGATAAACCAATCAACCCACTCCACCATTGCCAATCTAACATCTGCTGAAATCCATATATGCAACTCATTATCAAGGTCTTGCACCATATGCATTAGGAATAGATCATTCACTCACTTGTAATGCCACTCAGATCCGGAAACTCTAATTGTGGGTAATGATCATACACATGTTGAACACCCAGGGTTCCAATGACAGTCAAACCTCTAAACTTGCCTTGAAAGGCCATTAGATATATGAGGTATGATTTCATGTGGAATTCGTGGGCCTTGAAGAACTCTATCATTTGACGGTGGAAGAAATCACTGATCAATGTTGGCCAGTCATAGTGTTCTATTCTGTCAACAATCTGGGAGATGACGTAAAACATCCAAGGCTAAAATTTATTTGCTTATGCTTGACCTATGACTCGGTTAAGCAAAGTAATCATGGCTGCAAATTCATCCTTGAACTCACTGTGCCCAACATTCCTTGGCAAAGTATTTTGCTTCTCTTTCAACCACTTCTAAGCCATTCTTTTTTGGCACTTGTCTTTTTGCACATATCACACCTTTTCGCATTCTTCAACATATATGATGAAATTTTCCATCCATTGTGGTATTGCAAAACACTTCTCAATATCTTCTGGCTTGAGGCTGCAAATAATACACCCATTTGTTGATATGATTTCTCGTGAAGTTGAATTATAATGTTTGACACAAGCAATTACAAATTCAAGGCTTTACACTGAGATGGGGATAGAGGTTGCTGCAAGCAACCCAAAATGATCAATATTTTTGACATAGTGTTTCCTGCGCCCTCCAAAGCATGCAAATCAAACACTGGATGCACATGATGCAAGTCAATTTCGAATGTTCTTAGGAAATCATGGAGTAACATAGATTTGGTTTTGATTTTGATTGGAGAGTATTGCATATGTCTGAAACTTGAATTTTGACTGTGAACACACCTATGTTTGGAAAAGTTTTGCACAAAAGCTAAAAATTGCTCGCTAATTTTTCTTTAGAAAAAGGCACATTTTCAGAAAAAAGTTGAGGTTTGGGTTTTGTAAATAAGCTTATTCTGAAGAGACCCAAATCATCAGATTTTGAAAAAAATGATTTTTTCAAGAACATGCAAGATTCCCTAAAAAGTAGGGCCAAAAAACTGAGGTTTGGGTTTTGTAGAGAATCTCGTTGTGAAGAGACCCAGATTGTTAGATTTTGAAAATATGAGTTTTTCTCAAAAACGAAAGATCTCCTAAAAAATGGGGGTTGGCATGCAAATTTCTCGAAAAAAGCTGAGGTCTGGGTTTTGTAGACAATCTCGTTGCAAGGAGACTTAGATCGTCAGATTTTCAAAAATCTGAGAATTTCTTGGACATGCATGAAAAAGTAGATTCTCTTGAAAATTATAAATTTTTCTAATCTTCAAGAGGAACGAAGAACAAGTAGATCCAAATTGACGGAAGTTGAAAATTTTGACCACATGAATAGACCATGAAAAATTGAGTTTCTGTGCTTCCCAATCTCGAATCCACGAAGAATGCTGAAAAATGACTTTGTTTGAGCCTCCAAATCTTGATGAGAAGAAAAAATTATGTTTCTTCCTCTGAAATCCAACCTGTAAATTATGAAAAATGAATTCTCAAGACTTTCTTAAATAGGGTTTTAAGATAAAAGGTGTTTTCATGCAAAACCCTATTATTTTGGAGCCTACATGCGAAAATATCTGACTTCTTTTGCGTCAACATGAAGAATTCCTAAAAAAATAAGGTGACAAAAAGCATGCACATGAGGACGATTTTAATTTTTTTTTCTGAGTATAGATGACTGGGGTGCCTTCCTTGAAATAAGGTGCCCAACTTCATCATAGATAGTTTATTTTTCAAATTTTTCAAATTTGGATGGCCTTTGCCTCTATTGAAGCTTGCTTCCGACTTCAATGGTTTGTAAAATTGGCACTGACAACTGATAATCTCTATTTGACCATGACAATCTCATATTTGACCATTGCTAAAGTGATCCCCAGTTTTGTTTCAGCATCTGACATCATCTTATCATGTTTGTAAACCCTCGAAGCTGCTAATAGAGACTGAAATGGAAGAAAACACGGTGGGAATCAAAAAGTTTCTAAGTGTTGGGATGTTGGGTGCCCTCCTTGAAAAAAGGTGCCCAACCTCTCCAGTGTTAGTTTATTTTTTAAGACTTTCAACTTTTGGCATTCTCCATTTCGTGTGAAGCCAACTATCCCTATTCAAATGTCATTTTTTGCCAGCTGGTGAATGGGAGAAATTGAAAGTGAGTCATTCTAGAAAATTTTATCAAATATGAGAAGAATGATACCTCATACTTACCTCCGTTGCTGCATTTGACTGATTTGCCAAGATCCCAAACTAGGCTAACGAAGAGGTTTTAATGTTTTCTGAAAAAACGTAAAAAAATGCTAAGTGTTGAAGACTTGGGTGCTCTCCTTGAAAAAAGGTGCCCAAGATTACCAGACTTAGTTTATTTTTTGAAAATTTCAACTTTTTGTGACTTTCTTCATTTTCCATGCTTTCACCTCTGTTCGATCTGCGATTCCCATTGGCCGGTAGATCTTGTGAACTAGAAGACAAATCATTGAAGAGCCTGAACATATCTGAGTTGATCTCCTACTTTTCCCAACCCTAAAACTACTTTTGATTGCATTTGATTGGATCTGAACTGGGCTAACAGAGGAGATTCACACGTTTTCTAAGAAACACAAAAAAAATTCTAAGGCATGAGATCATGGGCACCCAACTTCTCCAAACTTAACCATTTTTTGAAGATTTTCAAATTTCCTCGCCAACTGTTCATCACCTTCGTCAACTGTGTTGATCGTCGTTGCTGACGTGTTGATCGTTGTATGTGCATGATCAATGGAAGTGAGAAAAATGACTAAGATATTGAAGCCTAGGCACCTTCCTCGAAATAAAGCGCTTGGGTTTACTAGACTTAGATTATTTTTTGCAACTTTCGCTATTTTTAGATTCCCCTCCATCATTTTTTGAGCATCTTTCGTCGTGGATCGATCTGTGCAATGTTTGAGACTTTGATTCTAACACCTGGTAGCTAGCCATTCTCTATTGATGACCTCAAAGGTGCTGATTTATCTTATGAAAAAGTGAAATAGACCCACCAGAGAAAAATTGACTTTTTGACGATTTTGACTGGATTAGCTTGATCATGACGTATTTTCAACCAATCAAAATCAATTTGAACCATTTCTACAAAGATTCTATTTTTAAACATTTTCCTAAAAAATAGGGTTGAAAAACTAAAGTCTGGGTTTTGTAGACAATTTCATTTTGAAGAGACTCAGATAGTCAAATTTTTGAAAAATCAGAGTTTTTCCCAAACATGCATGATTTCCTAAAAAATAGGGATCAACATGCAAAATTCTATTTTTAGAAAATTTTGCCAACATCCTTATGACAACAAACCTAAAAATACTCTGTGGTTTGTTTATTTTTAGAAATTTTTGAAAATAAAAAAATTCTAAAAATAGAAATTTCTATTTTATTTCTAAAAATAGATTTTTTTTTTTTTTAAATTTTGACTTTTTACTTTTGATGACAATTTTTATACGATTTTGACTATTCTTACTAAAAATGCCTCAATAAAACAATTTTTTTAATTTTGAGCATTACAATATCAATTATTAATCTTAACCATGTGAGTTACTTGTTTATTTAATTGCTTCAAATGATTTGGTTAACTTGGATATTTTTTTTTTGTATTAAGTGGCTTGCTTTCCCTTACAAAAGATAAATGCCTATTTGAGGTATCGATCATACAATTACATATAAATTAGACGAATGGGTTTATCGACATAGAGGTAATATTGGGCCACGTTAGGACGTGGTAATTTGAATATTTTGATCCACATTAGATTCTGCATTGACATTTTTTTCACACTTATGGAAAATTTCAGAGTTGTTTGACAGGCTAAAAAAATCTGATCCATATTGCATCTTAATCTTTTTGCGTGGTAGTAGTTCTTTAAATACTCATTTTACGGTAACATGTTTCGTTGACAAGATTTAGTTTGCTTTATTTTCAGGCCGTTGGTTTGGCTGAATTTAGTCATGGGGAGCTTAAATTTTATAATGCTGCCGTTGTTGATTGCTTTTGTCGTGGGTCATGTTCGGGCGGAGTCCGAGTCTGCTGAAATCGAGTCGTCAATTGCAGTTGTTAAAACTGATTTAGAGCGTTTGAGGTCGAAGGTCTCTCAACTTGGTATTTTCTTCTGCTTCTTATTTTTCTCCTTTTGGTTTGGTAAATCTCTGGCGAGGATATACACCATCTTTAGGGCAGTGGAGGGTTAAGCTTAGTTCACATTCTCAAGATTTTAAAACCGTATGTAAAGTAGATCGCAATGTACTCAAATTTTCAAAATGAAAGAACTGAGGGGCTCAGATCAAATAAATTTTTATATGAAATTATATTGATAAAAAATGATGGAGGATTAAATGAATAGATTGTTGCATTGAATTCCAAAAGTAGTACATGGAGCCTAATAACTGAGGTGTTTTGTCCTTTTGGGCTCATCCGTATTGTAAATTTGTAAGAACATCTCCGAACATATTCGCAAGGTTATGTGCCGGTTTATTGTGGTAAGAGGAATTTGAGCTTAGTTCACATTCTCAAGATTTTAAAACCGTATGTAAAATAGATCGCAATGTACTCAAATTTTAAAAATGAAAGAACTGAGGGGCTCAGATCAAATAAAATTTTATATGAAATTATATTGATAAAAAATGATGGAGGATTAAATGAATAGATTGTTGCATTGAATTCCAAAAGTAGTACATGGAGCCTAATAACTGAGGTGTTTTGTCCTTTTGGGCTCATCCGTATTGTAAATTTGTAAGAACATCTCCGAACATATTCGCAAGGTTATGTGCCGGTTTATTGTGGTAAGAGGAATTTGAGTCTTAACCATGCAAATGTTGTCCTGTTACTATCACACTAAATCCCTTGGGCCTGACATTTCTCAACAATCATATTTAAAAGCAAAAATTTAAATTTAGTAGAATATTGTAATTTTGCTGAAATGAAACATAATGTCACACTTTCAAGAGCTTTTGCATAGCTAGATTGTGCTTTTTCTTTGATTTTTATGTTATGACTGCTAAATTTTTTCTCTGATCAACGCATGTAGAATTCCACCTACTAAAGTCTTGAACAAATTGGAGTTTGTTTTTCAAATTATCAACAGTTTGAATTATCCTTTCCTTCTTTACACACAGGATCCTTTTAATTGTGCTTGTCTAGAAACTTGCAAATAAATGGAGTTTTGAACTCAACATAAGTGCTGGTACGAAAATAATTGAAGCTGGTCAAGAAGCTCATATTCATGAGCCGTTTGATAGAAATTTTAACGAGGTTGAGAACTTGTTATTCACGAGGGGCTTGGTCAGTTGAGTGGGTGCATCTATAATTATCTGAATGAATTGAATATTGATTGCTCTTGGGAAGGAGAAAATAAAACAAAGTTGAGAATGCAATATTGGCACAGTTTTAGGGGCAATTTTTACCTCACAAGAGGAGTGTCAGTATTCTATGTTACTGTTATGTGTATTTCCAGGTCTGTTTTTGACCTTTCAATAATGTTGATTTTTTTGTGTTTGGTTGACGTCATGGTTGGTGTTTTGCATTAGCATATCAATCTTGACTAGCTGAGTACGTGCAGCTATAGTTATCTGAATGAATTGAATGCTGAATCTTCTTGGGAAGGCGAAAATATAACAAAGTTGAGATTGCAGCAGAGTCGGCCATGTTAAAAAAGAGCTGGAGTGTTTTTACGAGTAATTTTATATCATCAAAAGAGGAATTGTTGGTATTCTATGTCACCATTATCTGTATTTCCTGGTCCATTTTTGGCCCTTCAATCATGGAAATTGTTGAGTGTTTGTTTGATGTCCTGGTTGGTGTTTTGCATTAGTATATCAATCAAATGAAATTTCTCTTACTCTTGATTCATTTGTATGGCAGAACTGATTCTAGAAGATAAAACCAATGATTTAAATATCAAAAGAAACTTGGTTACTCAAAAAGAGAAAGAAATTGAAGACCAGTCACAGACTATAATTTCAGTACAAATTATGATAGAGGTTATGCAGGTGAGATTGAAAATGTAAATATTGCCAGTTAAGAATCAGATTTAGGGTGCATAAAACTTTCTTTTATGTTTCATGGACATCACATCTTATCAGTGATTCTTGGTTGATATGCAATTTCTTTGGTACCTGAAGTTCAATATTTTTATACCTGAAGTTTTGAGCTGTAACATTTTTCTATTTTTCAGATTTTCTTTAACCGCATTGCATTTATGTAGAAATGACACCATTTATTCATGTCATTTGTAACAAAACTCTGACAATTGTTTGTAATTTTGTAGCTTCATAGTATTGGGAATGGTTTCTTGTTTCACAATGATTTTTTAGAAATTTTGATTACTTTGGGAAAATCCATACAAAGAACCAAGATGCTTATTTCATGCATCTTACATACACTAAGTGTAATACCTACAACTATGCATTCGATATTTTTACTTATCAGTATGCTGTAACAAGTCAATTTTTTACTACTTGCAGTCTTTCATATCACCAGCCAATTGCGTGGATGGTCACAATTTGAAAATTGACATCCCTTAACATATTTTTAATAATTTTGTAGAAGCGATCTCTTGTAACCTTCCAATCAGAAATATTAAGAAAAGAAAATCAAATTATTTCCTGGATGCAAATTGCAATATTCACCTTTATGAATGTCCGAATCTATGTTGAACTTTCATTCTTATGCAATACCTTATAATTGGAAAGAGTCATATCTTCTTTTAGTCAGCTGTACGGTTCTGTTTTCAAGAATTTCTTATGTGTGTTCATCCCTATTTTCAGATAAGTAGTTGAATTTGATGGAGACAAAGGGAGAAGTTCAAATATGTAACTCACAAATGGGATTAACACACAAAAGAAATTCCTCAAAAATAATTTATTTGAATTGTCTCCATCAAATTCAGGGATACCAATTTCTATGTATGACATAGCTATTTAATGGATGGTGACATCTTGGCAATTTTAAATCCTATGATTAATCTGGAGTATCTAAAGGATTTGGGAACTTAAATATTCGGTCTTTGTTTTATATTCAATCAAGAAAGAAATTTGGGTTTATGTATGTCCTTGTGAAGGAAACAATTCTTGGTATTTAAATTCTTTAGAATTTTAAATTGGGTAAGCCATATAAATATACATGCATTTTCTTGCTGATAGTGAAAAAAATGATTACTAAAATATATATCATATAGATCTCAAACTACACTTGTATGCCATATAAGTTTATTCCTTCTATTTTGTTCTTGTTGGTTTTTATGTTCTCTGTCTTTTTCTTTTTTGAGAAAGAAGAGTTTATAACCTTTATTTGTGCTTCTTGTAGCAAAATGAATCAGGAATCACAATTACACTACTTGCAAAGGCCTATGCTAGAATTAGAGAATTGGAGACACAGGTTAGAATACCCATGAGTTATATTTTTGAATTCTAAAGACAAATTTTCAGCTATTATAAATAGATGTTGTACCTGGTTTCTATATTGCAATTGAATAAGTCAGTCTAATTGTAGAAAAATATGTCAAAAGATATCTCAGTCAAAAGCAATATTTCTTATGAATTTATCAGGTGGAAGGGCTCAAGGAATCCATAAGAAAGCAAAAGCAAGAACAATCTTACTTCAAGTTGCAGGTAGATAAAGCTAAAAAGAAAGCAAAAGAACAAGCATCCAAAAATGAGAAGGTTAGAATTTGATTTGAAGTTTGATGCAAGAGAGCAATGTTATTTGGATGCAACATGCAATTTTGTAGTTCGGACCAAAATTTTTGTTGTGGTTTATAAATTGCATAATAGAACAACTTTTATTGAAGGTAAAATATCTTTACATAGTTTCCAAATAGTCTTCAATCCTGCATACTTAATGCATGCGAACTCATTGTAACAAACAAATACTTAATGCTGAATTTGATCATGGATCTTCAAGTGGATTTAAAGTGTACAGAACAATAGATTGACATCTTTAGGTTGGACACCGTATGCTTTTTGATGCTAATTATATTTTTCTAGTAGTCATTGGACTATGCTTCCATTTTTATTTTAATGGAGTAAAAAAAATATATGAATTTTCATAGTGACAATAACCAGTCATTGCAAAAAATTTCTCATCACTGCTAGTATACCATGTTAGAATATGTAGAGTACCTTGGATAGTCTTTCCAGTAATAACAGTTCCAGTTAGCATGTAGCATCAGTTAACAAAGACTGAGTAATGGTTCTAGTTAGCATGCAACATTGATTAACAAAGATTGAGTTTCAGTTCCTGTTAGGACACAGCTTTAGATAGCTGTTAAGAAGACTTAGTTAATCTATGCACCAATTTTAGATGCCCCCTAAATTTAGACTGGATCAAATCCTAAGCACCAGTGAAGTTTAAGGTAAGATTATCTTCTATATAGTTTGTTGTGTTTCAGTTCAACTGAGATGCGGTGCAGACTAACGTAAGTTTATCTTCTGCTTAGTCTGTTCAGCTGAGATAGGATGCAGGCTTTCCCTTAATGCAGATCTTGCAGATCATGCATATGTTCAGATAACTCCTTTATATGCCCTTTTCCAAGTCTATAGATTGAAAGGGCAGAGGTACAATTTGGTAATAAGAAGTTTTATTAATTCTGCAGCAGGTTTATCACTTAATATGATAGTATTTTGACAGTCATTAGGATTTATTGTTTTCTATAGTTTAAATTTAATAGATTTTTGCAGCTAACATAAAGGATTTTTTTAATGGGTATTAGTTTCTATTTTATTTCTGTAGGAATTAAGATATTCAAAGTGCAGAATCTGTTTACTATGATTTAGAAAATTTTATCATACCAAGGGAGTGTGCAAGCCATCTCTTATCAAATACATCCTATCATCTTTACTTCCACTCACCTAGAAGTGGAACTTGTCAACAACTTGAAAAGATTGGTCTCTTGGTGTTGATTTTGATACAACTTGATTCCAGCTTAAGCCTTCTCCACCATATCTTTAGATTCTTCAATCTTCTTATGCATGCTTTTTAAAAATTATTTTCAGGCTAGAGATTAGTGAAACATGAATTGCACCCCCAGAGCTAGGTCAGGTATATTGATACTTTTGTTGCTTTGGGGACATGGAATGGGTAGGAAACAACCTCTGGTAGTCCTTGAGATGCCAGTTCCAAAATCCCGATGCTCCCTAGTAAGTCCCTAGTTGTCAAGGGATTTCATAGAGATGTTGTGCCCAAAATCCGGTTGTCCCCTAGTCATCCCCAAGCCTTGGAGCTTTTCCCAAGATGTTTCAATTTTTGAGCTATTACCATGATTTGGTAAGATATTAAAGCCGTACTTCTAAATTGGAATGAGTTATTAAGCTGTATAAATACTTGGAGCCACAACTTATAATGGACAAATGCCAATAGAAAAGTTAAGAATTAGAATAGAATTAATATGTTAAAGTTTTATTAGTTGTGAGTGATGACACTGAGTAAAGCAATAAGGTGTGTTTTTCCTTTCTCTAGAAAATATTGTCGATTTTTAATATATTGGCCATAATCTCATTCTATATGTATTATGGTGGTTGACCATATCAGATTGTAAACATGTTATTATAATGAGTAATAATAAGGAAGGATAAATCATACAAAGCATTGGGTTAGTGACTAATTGACTCAATATATATATATATAATTTGAGTTGCAAAAAAGAAATGAGTCTTGGTGTGTTTTTGAATTTTGCCCATATGGGGTTATGGGCATTAGATTACTAAAAATTCATAATGGTTCTCGTGAGTGTGTAAAGCTATCTTGGCAATATCTTCTTCCTATAAGCAAATATAATGGTAGTTGTGTTGGCTTGCACCCATTTTTATGACCGAATCTGGTGTTTGTGTTTACTGTGGTACCATTTTATTTGTCTAGATGTCTTTCATAGGTCATTTTGTGTGTGTGCTCACTGCAACTTGTCTATGGTGGATGTTGTGAACCTATCTTGTGGTGCACTTGTGCGGCATTAGGTGAGTTGTCTATGGTGGATGTTGTGAGTTTTCCCTGTGTGCAGCAGGGTGGTCATGTGGCATGGTTGTGGCGGTTGTTTAAGTTCACTTTGTGAAGGTCTATGCTTCTTGTGGGTGAGGTTGTGGCTGTGGCAGTGTTTGTTTGCCTTTATGGTGTACTCCTTATCCGTAGTGTTCATCCTTCAGCTTGCTATGTTCTTACAAGTGTGTGCTGATCAGGGTTATACTTGGTTTCTTATGTGCTGGTTGCAAATGAAGAAGAGTAGGATCATTTCCTCTATTTATACAGATGTGTAATGTTCTTAATAGGAATTATACTAATTTTACCCTAATTTATCAATTTCCCAAGCAACAATGGATTTAGAAGGTACCTTGGCTTGATTTAATCCTTGCAACAAGTTAGAGATCAATTACAATAATAACTTAACAAGTAGTGTATCATGATCAAACATTATTAAGTCCATAGTAAATTTGTGAATCCAATTATTACCTTACCCTAGGGATGCTCAACCATGGGAGAGCATGACTCGATGGGGTGTCTTAGCCTCCCTAAGCCTCATGTGGCGTATTCCATTCATATGAGGTGGCCTACCTAGCGAGGATTCTAATTTATCTGTTATCCCCGCATCTTGCCATCCTTTTCCATTTCCCCATGATTGACCTCCCTGTATTGTTACACCATGATAGGGGAGTGAGGTTAGAAAGGGTGTCCTGGTAGCCCAACTCTGCTAGGCCCAAAGGCAGTACCCCTTTGGTCCATGTGGGCTCATCTTGTCCCCCCCCTAGGTGGCGTACCTAGAAGAGGGCCCCGTCACCGTACTGTTGTGACCTTTTCACACATCGCCCCATTGCAAATGGGGACCCTTCATTTTTTTTTGCTTTTTGGTTTTGCCTTGGTGTCGCAACTGCTTATCACCAATCTTTTTGCAATGAGGAGTTTAAATTTTGGAATGGTCACTCGATTCGAGTAAAAGAATTTGAGCCTGGATCATCATGCAAGCGTCATCATTGTGCTTATGAGGCCTAGGAGACAAAAATCGACTGTCGTTTCAGTCAATTCTGACACCTACTTTTTAGGGTTTTCACTTTGGCCCCCTATTTTTTAGGGTCTATTTTTAGAAAGTTGCTATTTTTGGAAAAATTTTATTTTTAGAAAGTTTCTATATTTGGAAAGGGTCCCGAATTTCAAAAATCCACTCAGAAGTTCGAAAAACTCAACAGAACTCTCAGAAAATCGATTTGAAAATTTGGTGAATTCATGGTGAAAATTCTGAAAACTGTTAAAAATCTAGAAAAATCATTTTAAAAATCACAGAAAAATGAAAAAATCAGTCAACAAATCTGAAGAATTCATGGAGGAGACTGAAAAATCTGAGAAATTCATGACAGAATTCATGGAGGAGACTGAAAAATCTGAGAAATTCATGGAGGAGACTGAAATTCATGATGAATTTGCCTAAGTATGGAGTTCAACCAGCATGGAGAAAGGAGAAATTAATGTCAAAAAGCTTCAGCCAGAAGGAAAATGGCATAAGATCAGGCCAAGTCCACCTTTGGACAGATGAAAAAGTGGCATGGCTGAAGGTGAAGTCCGCCCTTCAATGGCAAGACAATTGATGAAGTCCGCCCAGCAGCATAAAGGAAATGGCTCAACATTTGATGAAGTCCGCCCTTGAGTGGAAAAGAAACAAGGCAAGTCCGCCTAGGCAAAATGAAGTGGCAAGAAATAAAGACAAGTCCGCCATAGGAAAAGAAGAAGTGGCTAGGGCATAGCCAAGAAAAAATTAAATGGCTTGAGACAAATGAAAATTCGCCTTGAAAGAAAAAGAATGGCTTGAAGGTTGATGAGGTCCGCCATGCTAAGAAGGAAGAAGAAAATCAAAATTTTCGCTTAAGTATGGACGTTGAAAATATTTAAAATATGCTTGGCCTTGAGAAAATTCGCCATACTTGGAGAAATATTTTTCTAAGTCCAACATTTATTTTGGCCAAACGACTTTGGACGGAAAGAAAATTTTGGCCAAACGACTTTGGACGGAAAGAAAAATTATGGCGAAATAAAATGGATGGAAAGAAAATTATGGCGAAATAAAATGGACGGAAAGAAAATTATGGCGAAGTGAAATTGGAAAGAAATTTTTTTGCCTAAGGCATTGGCAAGAAAAATTTTGGAAAATCGAATTTGCCTTAGATAAAAGAAAATAAATGCCATAAAATGAAGGGGTTGAAAACAACACATAAAATAATTATTTTAATTATTTTAATTATTTATTTTTCAACACCCCAAAGAGATAACCAAAAGAAAATCACCTTGAAAGTGCGCCATGACACTTGAATGGAAAATAAATGGAACAGGTCTCAGAAAGTTCGCCATGAGTAGAGAGGGAATATGGAAGACTTGATAAGAGGTCTGACCTCGAGAGAGAGACAGGGAGAATTTGACATGAAGTCCTTCAACATTTGAAGTCCGCCATGGAAAAATGTTCACCAAGTCCAACTTGTAGAGAGAGAGTATGGCAAACAATGAGAAGTCCGATTTCGGGAGATAGAAATGAAGAGTTAAATATGGAATATACTCGTGCCAAGATGAAAATGACGAAGAGAAGTATGAAGTTTGCTTTAAATTCGAAGCAAAATTCACTTTGATATCAGGAGAGGGAGTGTTAAAAATTTCAGCATCAGGCCAGATTTCAGGAGAGAGAAAATGAAAATCTTCATCCAACATTGGGATTAATGAATAATTTTTGCCATGGCTAAATTTTAAAAATAAAATAAAGATAAAATCAAATAAATTAGCCATTTTGGAGAAAATTAAAAGCTTGAAAATGAAATTTATAAAAATCTTTCAAAGCTCATCCTGAAAAGTTATCTTTAGAAGAGAGAAAATCTGAAAGAAATTTGCTTTATTTTACTGCAGGTGGATGACTACACAAGGCGAATCTTCAAAATGGCAAGGAAAGTGTAAAGTCCAACTTGAAGGGAGATGAAAGAAAACTTGGGGAGTCCACCCTTGCACATTGCAAGACCAACAGGAAGTCCGCCAAGAGTTTGGCATCATGAAGGCAACGGAAGGCACATCGTCAAGTACATCCAACTTACACAAGCCAAATTCAAAATTGAAGACAAATCCACCGGCGAAGTTTATTTGGGCACAAAAATGGCCAGAATCTTGAAGTGTTACAAAATGAAATTGAATAGCCAAAATTTGGCTAAGTGTGGGAAATTCTTCACAGAGAAAGTTCCAATTTCCTCCATTGTGGCGAAGGCACAGGGGAGTTCCTCTCCAAATTCGAGGCACTTGAAGAAATTCCAAAGCAATCCGGAAAGAAAGACTTAATAACTTCAAGTCTAAACAGGTGCTCCAAGGCGAGGTGAGAAGAAGAAGCCAAAGTCATCCAAGATCAAAGCACAAAGGATAAAGTCATTGGCAAGGAAAATATTCTAAGGAACAAGACCAAAGTGATCAAGGAAGACATCCAGCACGTTGAGGTGGCGCCTCGTCATCTTCCAACCAATCAAATCATTCCAAATCAACATGCAACAACTTTCTATTTTATTTGTTGGTTCATATTTAGTAAAAGGATAAGTGTCCTCGAATGTAATTTTCTCATTGGTTGAGGGGTAGCAAACCCTAATTAGGGTTTTATTTGTAATCTTGGCCGTTGATCCTAAATCAATCTTGGCCATTGAATTGTAATTGGGGAGCCTATAAATTGAGCTCAACCCCTCATTTGTAAAGCATGGGAGCATGTTGCAAAACATGTTGAGATAAGCAATTGTTGTAAGACCTGCCAAAGTAATAAGTAATGCATGCATTGTTCTGATGGTGATTACTTCTCTTATTTTGGAGTTGTTATGGTTCTTATCCCTCATCATAGTTTAGATTTTATTTCATGTATGTTAGATGAATGCAAGATTTGATAAGTATTGATTTATGGTGAAACTTTTTGCTCATACTTTCTTTGAATGGATGATTTTCATTCAATGCGTAAAGTTAGCCTGAGCTTATTTTGTGGATGCTTAACTTCTTTCTAGATAATTATTGTTCGATTTGATGGTAGTTATTCATGACGTGAAAATCATAAGCACATTCCCTTGAAGATTGCACCCTCTTTGTGTAGTTGTCGTTGAGCGTGGCGAAGCAAAGCGTGGTTATTTGTTTCACCGAGTCAATACCGTCTCTTGGATTCTTAGGAGTAGATTAGAACTTCTGAACCTTTATCTCCTTTTTCAGTTTGTTTGATCCATGACCCAAACCATAGATCTTCATTGTCTAAACCTTCATTGTGAATTGAACAAGCCTAGCGTAAGTCCCTTTGTGTTACCAGCATAATCACATCAAACCACAGAGCTTATCCACACTCATCTTAAACATTGGAATTACCGTATGATCTTACTTGCAATCTTTGCATACCTGAGATAGTTTTTCAAGAGGGGATAGAAGCGTCTTTGACACTTTATTCTAGAATGTTTGTTTGTGTCATAAAACATGCATCAACCATTACCCCTTTTGTAACTCTCCCTTCTCCCACCATGGTGAAGGTATGTGCAGAAATGAACTAATCAAATTCATATCACAAATATATTAATTCGCAATTCTGCAATCACAAGATAATTTATGCAACTGAGATTTGGTGTTTGCTGGCCGACCTGTTTTTGAATATTTGTTCTTCTCCTTGATTGATCTGTTCTTAACACTCAAAATATATCGTTAGTGTAGATCAACAGATAAGAATCCCTTATCCATAGTTATATTAAAGTATCATAATTATTTATAAGGCTCAATAATTGCTGCAAGCATCATTATTGCATAATCGTATAATATATGTCTATATATATATATATATGTATATGTATATATAATTATTCCTAATGGACTTCAATCTTCCAATAATCACCTTATATGAATTTATATATTTTTTATATATATGTATGTAATTATATTCAACTTACTTCCATTACTCTTCCCACCTATTTCTTCTTCCACATGTTGATGTTAGCAGCGTCTGTAGCATTCTTCCAGCGATATCATTACTTTGAATAAATTAGATAATAGCTATAAGCTATCTAATTTATAAGATCTCAAAAGGCACGACTTAAAGACATTTCGATTTGCTAATGAAGATAAATATTAAATGAAGAGTCATCATTATTTGTCAAATATTAAATATTTATCAAGAGGCGCGATTTCTTTCAAAGCCGACTTTGTCTTAATGGCGCGATTTTTTAAGAAGACGTCTTTTCTTTGAGGCCGACCAGTTTGGAAGAATCACGTCTTTCCATCTAGAGATGTATATATACTTGTTGCTATTGTTCACTATGATCATCGATTTTCAAGCAAGTTCGAATATTCATTTATATCAAGTGCGAATTCTTCTAAGAGCAGTGCGATTCTTCTAGCAGAACAGAGCGAATTCATTAAAGGCAGAATTGTATACTGTCAGGTGCAGATTATTATCTGCTTCTGTATATTGTATAGGTGCTGCAGGTTTGGCCTTGGTATTGGCCTCATTGTAAAGAGAATAGTTGCCTCTATTTATATATATAAGTGAGATCTTTTGTTGCTGGGTTTTTCTCCCTCAAGAGGAGGGTTTTCCCAGGGTATCTGCTGTGTTATAGTGTCTGATTTTGAATTAATTTTCTGTGCACTTATCTGATCACTAAATTTAACACCACATCTGGACGTATCTGCTGCTACACTCAGGAAATATTCTTCTTATTTCTTTCATATTCGCTGTCCATATATCTATGCTTCCATCTTATTCCCTTGTTATGTCTACACTCAGAATTATATTATAGACTTCCTTATATCTTCGGTCCCTCATAGTCTGATGCCTTTTTCCTTGCCAGTCGTTGCCTTTATTTTCAACCACTGCCTTCATAAGGATTGCTGCCTTATGTCATCGCTGCCTCCCTCCTCTCCTTATCGCTGCCTGTCTTCTTCCCTTAATATCCAAGAGAATGGATGCTTCTATCATTTCATAATGAATGGTTGCCTTTCTTCAAGACCACTCATCCCACTTTAAACTTTAATCTTTCATTAATGTCATCTTCAATCGCTGCCTTATTAATATTAACTAATTGCTGCCTTTTCAAGATCGCAGCCTTTCAAATAATGTCTCTCCTTTGTCTTGGCCAAAGTCAGCGATAAGATTATTTGTTTAACATCAAAGGGACTCGGCCAGGCTGCTTTTCCTTATATTTTATATTATATGTTTTCTCATATTATATTATTATAATTATGATAATATCAAGTTGTTAATATCTATCTTGTATTTTAATAATTATAATTATAATATTATCTTATGATAATTATAATTAAATTGCAATTATTTTTGTTTATATTTTTGATATATATTTTTTTATTCATTTTATTTATTTATGTGTATTCCAATACTTTATATTTTAGTGTTACAATTTCAAGGGCATGACAAGATGCTCAGGGATCAAGGATAGCAGAAATTGCTACACCTATTGTTGACAAAGATGAAAGAGATTTACAGCCATCAGATTATCAACTGTTAACTTTGGGTATGCAAATGAGACTATGCAATTTTCCGTTTCTACTATTGTTTCAAGGATGGAAATGCCACCAAACTTAGCAACAACTATAGAGGAATTGACTTCTTATGTCAAACGCATGGTTGAACTGCTTCAATCCTCCTAGGTACAAATTACTACACTGACTGTTATTTCTCAGGAAGACACCTTGACAGTTGATCAAATGAGATGCCTTTTGAGTGCAACAAAGTGATGGCTGGATGAATTGTTAAATATGGATCTAAAATTATCAAAGATGCCATGAATTTACATGAGGGTTGATGATGATATTAACTTCATCAAAATATTGCTAACTCAATTTGACAAGGAATTGCAAAATCACATGGTTGTCTTGCCTCAAATTAAAGAAGTGCTTAAGATTGATTTCGGCATTTTTGTAACTGAAAGTATTTTGGATACATCAAATCAGGCTATGATAATGGAATGGTCTAAAATAATAAAACTGAGAATGGATCTACTTGGAGAAGGAACCGAAAAGCTAGAAGATGCTCATGTCATGACTGTTGACATAACAGTGGATGTGAACAATTTGATCAATAAGGTAATAGGACATTTTTATAATGATGATCAAACGTTCAGTTCCATTGATTTTCTAAAAGGTCATATGACAAAAGAGATCAAAGACTAAATCAATTGCCTAGCTTCAACTCAGAATCGCTAGATAAATTAATGAAGATCAAATTCCTTTTTAAAGAGTTGGAGAAGCAGATAGAGAAGAAAATTATGCAGGCTAATCAAATTGGCAACACATATACTACCTATCACTTTCATTTTAATTTCATAGAGAGAGTTAACTTAGATGCAATCAATGAGAGTTTGGAGGAATTTAGGCAATATCAGTTCACAATGTCGGAGAAAGAAAAAGAGGGTAATGCGATTATTGAGAATGTCAATCTGGAAGAAAACTTTAGCAAGGAATCAACAGCATGAGCACATATGACAGTCATCTGGCTGTCTATTTTAAGGCTAGGAGTAATGTTTAAATATATTTTTCAACTTTCTTCTATAGTGTTCAAAATTTATTATTTCAAAAGGGGGCTTGGAGATACACATATGGGTTGGAAAAAGGTTTATTTTTTATTATTATTTTTCGTAATTGCTCAACAGTTACCAAAAGATAGTGTGTATGGATGATGATAGTGGATATTGAACTTGTAGCAGATTTTGGAGAACTCTTACTCAAAAAGAAAAAGATTTTGAGCTTTTGAGATTTTGGAGAACTCATACTCAAAGAAAAAGATTTTGAGCTTTTGAGATTTTGGAGAAATAATAATTTCATATCCGGTTCTTATGTTTTTTGTGAAATTATTGTTGTATATTTTCTTATATTGGGTGCAGCCAATAATATTTTTTCTAATGTCAGATGTTCTTGCTATTAGCCTATTATAATGATTTTTATTGTTAAATTCCCATATTTGTTGTGAATTTATTCATCTTCTTATTTTAAAAGCATTTTCAGGTGTGTTGACTTATCAAATTCTGTTGTTCTATTATTAAATCTGCGCAACTCACTATTTTCAAAAATCTATTTCTGCACATATTTGTCAAACTCTGCCTCGTATTTGGCAAATTAATGTGCTGCACGTCATTGTAATACTTTATTTTCATGCTATTCCTTAAAAACCCTAAAAAATATTTGTAAATTGTATAGTTGTTTCTACTTTTCAATTTTTTTGGTTTTCAATAAGGCAGCCTCACCATATTGAGGAGTGGTTTTCACCCCAATAGCTCTTGGGATTTGACAGAGCAAATCTATGTACCAACAATTAGCACGTACACTTATAGTATTACATGACTTTTTATTAAATTTGCTGAATTGCTGATAATTTCATGACATTAAAGACATGAAATTTCCACAGTCCATAATGATAGCTTGCAGATTTTTGGATTAAATTGTGTGAGCAATTTTTCTTCATTGACATTTTGGATCATACTACATGATCCATTTATCAAGATGATAAGCAAGAGAAGAAAATTGATAGTTGTGTAGCATACCAACTGACTAAATAGATGAGGGGAGGGGTTACTCAAGAACCAAGGCAATTAAATGTAGGTTCAACTAGATTTTGAGATTCAAAAAGGGAAGAAAGGGGAATTAAGAATAGGGAAGGACATGAATTTCGATCTTTCAAAAACTAAAACTAATTGAGAATAGGGGAATAAGGGAATTGAGAATAGCTCCATCACTTTCTAGTTGTCCTCCCCTATTCTCAATTCCCTTTTCTTCTCCTTTCTGGAATCTCAAAATATGGTTGACCCTACCATTTAATTACCTTGGTTCTTGAGTCAACCCTCCCCTCATCTATTTAGCCAGCTGGTCTACTACAAAACTATATATTCTCTTCTCTTGCTTATCATCTTGATGATGGATCATGTAGTGTTCCAAAAAAAGAAGAAAAATTGATCACGCTGTTTAATCCAGAAATATGCAAGTAATAAATTTTATGACAGTTTATTAGTTTAAGTTCTTGAAATATTGAAATTCATGTCGATCTTATTAGTATATTTCAAAAAACTGGGTTGGAATATCTATTTGAATTATGATTGTTAACTATGTAATGGACTATAAGTCATGCTCATGATGGTTCTCTTGATTATTTTATGTCCCCTCAAATGCTCTTAAGAAATCATTCATTCATTTGTATCCTCTTCATGGAGTTGGGTCTATCCTAGCTTGTATAGCATTGATTAATTTTAAATATACATTTTGCTTGGAGTATTTCATTCTTGTATGCTGAACAACAAATTTGGCTGCTAACATCAGCAAACTTGTTGTTTTTTTTACCTTTGTACAGATTGAATACTTTGTTTCTGAACAGTGGGTTAGTATTCAACAAACAGAACAGGCTCTTCAGATAGCCGAGGTGCGTAAGGCTATCTTGGCAGTCAATTCTAGCATATAAGAAATTTCAAAACATGCTTCTTTAGCATGTTAACCAATCTTACATAACTCTTTTTTTTTTTTTTCTGATTTGTCCATGTGTTATTTGACCTGTAGGCAATCATGTTAAAGGCGCAAGCAGAAGTTGCAGCCATGGCAAATGATTTGAGCAAGGTATTTACAATTGCATTTCATCAATTGTAAACATGTTGCTAAGTACCTACTTCCTAGTTACACCAATGTAATTTCAGATGTTCCATTGATTGTGAATAGCGGTAGAATGCCAACGTAGGTTCTGGATCTCACAGTATTTATTTGGAGTCTGGATGCTCATAGATGAAGTTGAGGTAAAATGCCCATAACAAGACTTCAGACCATGATGCCCTGTCAAAGATAAAAGCACTTGACCCCATGTTGGTGTTTCTTTTTCTTCTACTCACACTGCATGAAAATCCATTATGTTCTTGTCCACATTGCCTGTAATATAGATCCAAATCATACAGTTTTGTGAAATTTTAAGATTTGAACTTCACTAAATTAGACAAATTATAAAAGACCTATGAAACCATCCAAACATCAACTAAATAATGCTGGGTAAAATGCCACAAGGCAGTGAAATGTTTCACAGATAACTTTTGCAAATAAATATTATCATTTAAATTCTGTTCATAGCTTTGGTCAAAGTTGTTTTCCTATAGCAAAACACACTTTCATGAAACCTATAGACTAAGTGTAGTTAAAACTTGCCCTAAAATTTCAGAAAATATGTGTACTCACAAGTCAGAAAGAAGGCTGAGAGACTTGTCCATCAAGTTGACTAACAGTTTTGCCATGTTTTGGTGAGTCTTGACAAGTTTTTCTGAGTCCATGAATTTAACTATTTTTTTAGTTTGCAAATTTTTGCTGTGTTGCTGAGTTTCAAAATTGAGTTTATCAAGTTTTTGAACCAAAATACTAAGCATCACAAAGTTTCTTAAAAAAGCAAGAGCAAAAATAACCTCATAACAAATACACCATATTTGGCTGCTTGACTTTCTTTACACAGGTGGATGCATTTACATCAAAGGCTTGTAGTCACTTTCTATCTGGTGGCATAATCTATAGCAATAATGTGGAAATGAACCCTAAATCTGCTATACTAATTACCATTGATGCAGTGATATGACTGGGTTATCTTGCTAGATCTAATCACAGTGTGTCACCTGTTATACTTTTCATCAGAGATGTCATCACCTTGTTTCAACACTATGTGCCAACCACTCCTATAACACTGCTTGTATGGGTTTGTGACATAGAGTTGAGAAGGAAAATGATGACATTTCCATCTTCTCTGCCCACGTTGATTTTAATGCCTTGCTACTAAATTCCTGGCAAATTATTATAACTTCAAGAGGCAAGCCCTCCTCAAAGAATATCTTTGACATCCTCAAGATACTGAGTGGGTGTCTTGCCAAACAAATTGACTTGGTAATCTGCCATAAACATGAGCGTTTTATAAGAAATTTTGCTTTTAATGCCCTGGCTGAAACATCAAACCTTGATTGGGACCAGGAAAATATTTAGAATTATGACAAACATTATAAGTACGGCAATACCAGTCTTCCCTTCTACACATGCGTAACATTTCTGTGAATAAAAAAAACTCACAAACATATCCCAGAAAGAGGAAATCTTTTTGTTCATTTACAAAGATGAATAATAATGGCTCTCAACACATAGTAGAGGCAATATGGGCCAGGTGACTGTCATTTCTGATGAGGATGATACAAGTGATGAGGTACCTATATGTCACACTGCTGAACATTAGCATCTGATACCGATAGTGTCTCTTCAATCAATAAGGGAAATCCTAATGCAGTTATACATTCTGTCTTTACTCCAGTTTCTAATAGGATTAGCTCCTCAATTTCTCCCTGAAAGTCAATAATCCTGTATATTTGGTTTCTAGAAATTGTCAATTCCATGGAACTCCTAGTATATGCCATTCCATGATGGATCTGCACCAACCCTCTTCCATTTCATGCTTCAAAGGACTGGCTCCAACATTGGCCCCCACGATAATCTTCATACCATCACCTTTTGGATCACTCCAAACAACTAGGCTCCTTTAGAAAACACGACTGAAATTAACCCAAAAACATCCTTGCATATTACACTTGCAAATATAAACGACACTCTCATGTGCCTCCTAAAACTAGCAGACTCTCAAAGCAAAAAGCATAATTTAAAACAAGAGAATGCTCTTCTCTGATCCAGAATTTGTAGGGCATCAAGGAAAATCAACTAGCAATAATTAGCTATCTACACTAGCAAGATGAAAGTCTTTCTATGCTGAGGAATTGCTACCAGTCTCTCCACAACTGAACGTAAAGGCAGTTGACAAATTCCTTTGTTGAGATAAGATGGAAAAATAACACTTTCTGGCACAACAGCAGATTAGCAACTCCAAGCAGCAGCCAAGCACTATTAATTTTCTTATAATGAGGCTATGGGCTTACACATTAGGGGACATCCTCAACAAGGGAACCAAGGTGCCTTCTCCAAGACTGTCCTTTGCAAAGCACATTTGACTACTTCAAAAGCAAACACCTAGGGGAATTATCTTCTGTCCTGTTTTGGATAATTAGATTTCTTTGCTTTCTCAGCATAGTATTTTACTAGTTTGTTGCCTCATTTGGTTATGCATTCCTTAATATCTTTTTTAAGCAATATTCCAAGGAGGTCTAGTGATGTCCCTAGACACCAAACTTCGGCAAAACTTTTAGATATTAACTCAATATGATATCTTCTTCGGGGTTTTACATTAATGAAATGATTGCTTGCCTATGATCACAAATTGCAACAAATTAGGGTTAGGGTTTCACCTTATTAAATAAATATCTCTTGGATTGGAATCCTGCATTCACCGCATGAACAATATATGCAAATATGTATATATGCTTGTTAGGGTTAGACAATTTCATCGCATCCATAGACTATCAATCAATACAAACAAGTTTGGGAGAAGGGACATGATGGGCCTGCCCGAAGCCATATGCCAAGCCTAAGAGGTTGTATACAACTCTCCCCCTTGGCGACTTGTACCTACTTTCCCCATCAAGGCCATGACTCTCGAAAGACACTCGCTAATCTATGGGATCGGGTGGAGATCGCGGGTGGGCTCTTTTGGCTCCTACCACTACACCTCAGGGTCTACCTTCGTGAGGAGTTGGGCGGAGGTCGTTGTTGATGTATAATGACAACGACGGTCATATATTCCAGCCTAGATCGTGCATAAGAGAACAATTAAATTATAGCCCATCGGCTATTTAATTGTTGAGTTCGTCTTTATGATTGGCCACGTCCTTTGATAAATAATAGTTAACATTTGTTATTTATGAATTGGCTCGATCCTTGAAGAGGCACGACTTATGAGGAGGCCGACTTGCTTATCATTGGACGCGATTTATTGAAAGGGTGCAATCTCCTATGAAGGGCCGACTTATCTTGAAGAGTGATGACCTTTCATTTGTGTATATATATTCGCCAGCTCTCATTGTTTATTCATTCATTACACATCATCGATTCATTCCATTTGTCTCAAGTGTGAGTTTATCATAAGAGCAGTTCGATATTGATGAAGGCTGTACTTCATCATCAGCATATTACATGTGATTAAATTTGTGATAGCATCAGCTTGTGGTGCATTATCTTGGCTTCATTATTGGCCACTATTGTAAAGGAGTTTCTCATTGAGATTCAATATATAAGTGATATATTGTTGCTGGGTTTTTCTCCCTCAAGAGGAGGGTTTTCCCAAGGTATCTACTGTGTTTTGTGTTGATTATTTTGAATTAAATTCTGTGCATAACATCTAATCATAAAACTAACATGGTATCAGAACGGGTTTGAAGAAGATCGTGATCAGATTTCTTATTACAGCGATACTCTTTTCTCTTTCTCATTATTGTCTATCTTTATGTCTTTGTGAAGATGGTGAACGGTCTTAAGATTGAGGATAGACTTGAAGGATCATCAAACTTCACTTCATGGAGATTCATAATTATGCTCACTATGGAGGAAAACAAATTGGTTGAGTTCGTGGAGAGCAAAGTTGCCGAACCTACGGATGAGGAAGAGAAAGTTCAATGGAGGAAGAAAGATATCAAGGCAAAGAAGATGTTAGTTGATTCTGTGAAGGATCATATCGTTCCTATTGTCTCCAAGTTGAAGACGGCAAGAGACATGTTCAAAACCTTGGAGGAGATGTACGAAATCAATAACAGCAGCCGGGCTCTTGCATTGAAGCAACAACCACATCATGTGAAGATGGCGAAAGGAGAAACGGTTATTGCTTACTTAATGAAGATCTTGGAGTTGAGAGATCAACTCTCTACAATTGGTCATGTGATAGATGACAAGGACTTGACCATGCTTGCTCTCAATGGCTTTCCTTCATCATGGGAGTCCTACATTCAAGGAATCAGTGCAAGACCGAAGCTTCCCAAGTTTGATCGATTGAGGGCGGATTGCATTCAAGAGGAGTCTAGATTGGCCGCTAGAGGAATTGGCCAAAGCTCTTCCAATGAAGACATTCATGTCCTCGCCTCTGAATCATCGAAGAAGAAAGGAAAGAATGGGAAGAAAGGATTCTTCAAGAGGAATAGAGATAATGGTGCTCCCGCATTCAAGAAGAAGAGGGACCTCTCCAAAGTCCAATGCTTTAGGTGTGACAAGTATGGTCACTTTGCTAAGCATTGTCCATCCAGGCCTAAGCAACAAGCCACCATTGCAGATGTTGATGATGTCTCCCAGCAAAAGGATTCATGTGAGTATTTATTCTATTTGGCATTGTCAAGCAATGTCTCTATCGACTCCAACGCTTGGTTGATTGATAGTGGTGCCTCTCGCCACATCACCGGATTCAGGGAGCATCTATCTAATTTGGTGGAGAGAGATTCTAGTGAACAAGTCATTATTGGAGACGATGCTAGCTACTCGGTGAAAGGAATTGGGACCTCCACTCTCCACTTGGATTCTGGCATTACCCTTTAGTTGTGTGATGTTCTATATGTTCCAGGCATCAAGTAAAACCTTGTTTCCATTTCAGCCTTGGAAGACAAGGGCTACCAAGTTGCATTCTCTAAGGGAAAAGTTCTTGTGTGGACGAAGAACTCCAACTTCAAAACTGCTTGGGTGATTGGAGTTAGACATGAGAGTCTCTATAGGCTATGCACTCGTCCACTTCAAGCTCTAGTTCATGATTCTTCTAGCTTGTGTGATCTTTGACATCGAAGATTGGCTCACCTTCACTTCCGGGCTCTACCTATCATGGAAAATATGGTCTTGGGTCTTCCGAAGTTCAACCAAGAGCATGAAGGTATTTGTAGAGGTTGCACTATGGGTAAGAATACTAAAGGTTCATTTCATAGTAGAGAAAATAGATCCAAAAGTATTCTAGATCTCATCCATTCTGATTTATGTGGTCCAATGTCTGTTGCTTCATCGAGTGGTTTCTTGTATTACATTCTTTTTATTAATGACTGCGCTAGAAAGACTTGGATTTATTTCTTGAAATCTAAAGAATCTGAGGAATTATTAGAAAGGTTCAAGGAATTCAAAGCTCAGGTGGAGAATCTGTCTAGGAAGAAGATCAAAGTCTTGAGATTTGATAATGGAGGAGAGTACACTTCCGGTAGCTTTCGGAACTATTGCATTGAAGCTAGGATTAAGAGGGAGTTCAGTGTCCCTTATAATCCTCAACAAAACGGTGTTGCTGAAAGGAAGAACAGATTGATTGTGGATGCAGCTAAAGCCATGATTCATGACCAAGATTTGCAGACCTTCCTTTGGGTAGAAGCATCAAGGACAATAGTCTATGTTCAGAATAGAAGTCCTCACCGGATCCTAGAGAACTTGACTTCTAAAGAAGCCTTTACTGGGAAGAAGCCAGAAGTGAGTCATTTAAGGATCTTTGGATGTCCAGTGTATATTCATGTACCAAAGGAAAAGAGGACAAAGTTGGAGCCTTCTGGCAAGAAGGGGATATTTGTAGGTTACTGTGAAACATCAAAAGCCTATAAGATCTACATCCTAGGTTAGAAGTTGATTGAGATCAGTAGAGATGTCACATTTGAGGAAGATGTTGCATTCAGAAGATCCAAGGGCACTCACATGGAGATTGATAATGAAGTCTCCTTAGGATATGGAAATTGTCCATGCTCCTGAGATTTAGAGGGAGACCTCAGAACCAAAAGAAGATGTTGATCTAGTTGAGCCCTTGGAACCTACTGATGGACCTATTGATATTTTGATTGGGAGAAAAAGACCTCTTTGGGCTAGGAAAACAATGCAGGAGGCAGAAAGGTTTGCAGGTCCAAGAGGGACCTTTAGAGAAAGTAAGAGACCTCACAAGCTCTCTAGTTATGTTGCTTTGATGTGTCAGATTATTGAGTTCGAGCCTTCCAGTGTTGAGGAAGCTTCTAGTCAACAAGTTTGGAAAGATGCCATGATAGAGGAGTATCAGTCAATTCTCAAGAATGATGTTTGGGACATCGTTCCTAGACCCGAAGGAAAATCTGTGGTATCTTCAAAATGGCTCTTCTAGATTAAGCATGCGACTGATGGGAGCATTGAGAAGTCAAAGGCAAGATTCATGGCTAGAGGTTTTTCACAAAAGTTGACTATGAAGAAACATTTGCTTTAGTTGCTCGCTATACTTCTGTCAGAACCATCATTGCCATTGCTGCATCTAAAGGATGGAAGATTCATCAGATGGATGTGAAGATAGCTTTTCTGAATGGTGTGATCGAGGAAGAAGTTTATATCGAGCAACCTGATGGATTCGAGGTACATGGGAAGGAGTCTCA